>JALLAR010000772.1:0-12865 GCA_036939335.1 Conticribra guillardii
CTGTAGTCTCCTGTAGTCTCCTGTAGCTCTCTGTAGTTCTCGCTAAAATTTTAGTCGAGCGCGATTTTTGGTATCGTACAACCTCCGATGGCGATAATATTTAGTCACGAGCAGATTTTTTTCAAACTTATCGCCAATTCCGAATCTTCCACGCAGCCGCCCACGCACGGCCCACGCCCGCCGCCCGATGGAGCGTCGACTTTCCACCGGGCGGTAGAGTAAGCCGGTATCTAGACAGAAGAAACTGACCCCGCCATGGCCGGCCAGCCAACAGCACCCAACATCAGCCAACTCTAAATGGCAATGGATCCAAACGATGATGCAGAAGACCATCCTACCATCCTGGTAGGGCACATCTATCACAGAGTTTCTAAAAATGTGCCCATCAAAAGAAGTGAATGCCGGAAACGTCCACGTCCTTGGGACGAGAGCAAGAACCACGAAACAAAAAATGATGACAACAAAGGCAAGAATGTTTCCAATGCAAGCAATACTGTTCACTTTGACAAGGGATCATCACAGCGAGGATTCTTTCTCATTCTTCAGGAGAAGAAGTATTGTGGTGAAATCTCAACAACCGCCATTATCAATGGCGGAATCGGGTCACCGAGCAACGGCGAAAATAATGGAGTCGTTCAAAATCATGATACAGAAAATATCGAGTTTGCACTCGTTGTACCATTACCATCACTCAGAACAGCATGTTATGCAGCCGCCACGAGAAAATTAGTCAGAATTACCCAATATACTCTGATTCGATACAGTGATTGCTGGGGCGAGATAATCTTGGAATCTTCTGCCAGAGATACATTTGAATCGTATCCTACCCAGAAAATTCATGCCCGTCAAGAGAAATACACTGCATCAATGGTAATTGAGATTCATCATGACGGGCTAAGTTTTGAGACAATTGGAGAAACGAACTCCAATCCTTTGAAAGAAACTAGACTACCTGGAAATGACTCAGACCATGCAGAGAAAAAAATATCAACACCGATCTTGACCCTGGAAATGGCGGCTCTCAAAGAGGAGCAGCACGAAAACTGCAACAATTCCAAAGATGGCAAAAATAAGAAGAGAAGATCCAATTATGGCAAAGAATCAATGAATATAACTGGAGTTGTGGATGCCATTTCGCCTATATTAGTCAACCATACTAATGAGGAACCTTTTGCAATAATGGAGATTTATCAACCGCACTCACATCATGCGGATGGAAGCCAAGAAGATGATGAACATTCAGCTTCTGTGCCAAGTGCTGTTGCAGTGATTCGTGGCGAAAGGGCCTTGTGCATGCATCCTGCCATACAACCAGGGCATTCCATTACATTGATAGGAGTTGTCAGCCGCAAGTGGAAAGTTCCAGAGGGGTTTTGCCAGCATTTAAATGACGAAAAAACAAAAGATAAAAGCAGTGGACTATACCACAGGCTCCGTCATCGGGCGCCTGATCGTGTCATACTGGTTGTAGACTCTAGCTCTATTCGATGGAATGATGATTGTGCGCAAGATACTATGATGCCCTCTACTGTAGAATCGCTCACATGTGTTCGAGGAATAGTCAAGTCCATCAATTTTCACCATTCTGGCACGTCAGATAAAAGGAGGCTGGGTCATGTGGCTCATTTTGTCACTTTGGAGCTGCTTGCTCCATCCAAAGATGCAACACTGGAGGACGAATCAATATTCATGGGCGAAGGGTCCAGCGACGAAAGGGACACAAAACGTCTCATTGATCGCAAGTTAGCTCGCATTTATTTTACAAAACATTCTATGCCACCAAACTTAATCATTGGAATCCAACCGGGAGCTATTTTGCGAGGAATAAATATTCATCCCATGCCCCGAACCGCCACAACTGAATCATGTACATTAAAAAAACAGGCAGATGATACTTACTTTTGCTACATGTCATGCCTGCGATCTACTATCACGATTGAATGTTGTGCTGGAGAAAGAAACCATTTGTATCCTTCTGAACATCCTCGTTTTTTCCCCGTATTGAAACCCTTCTCTCTAATACCGGACCATCGAATAACTGGCATGCACTCTGATCCATGGAATTCCAAGTCAACTGCTCAATATTTATACGAAGATAAGTTTAGGGCGGAACTGAAATCGAATTGGTGTGGTATTTGTAAGGTTTCAAAAAAACCGAGTAGGTCAGCATTGGAAGTGATGACGCCAACGACAGATGGTGGTAAACCTAATCAATTGCATTCTAAGTCGGAGTCTCTAGATCCAACGTACTCAACATTTTTTTTCAACACCGCTGTGGATGCTCTGTTGGAACGCCACTCAATGCATCATTACCACACTGTAAACGATTTTGGCCAATTAACAGCAACAAAGAGTGATGGAATTTTGGGCAGTAAAACATCATTGAAGACAATGCGAGATCCATATGCGGAGTTCTTTGATCATGCTCATGACACATCAGCTAGTAGTGAAAAAGAGTGTGGCAACTCGAGATTTATTGCCCATCCATTTTGCAACCAAGCTTGTAGTGCTATGCCTTTTGTTGCTGGAATTAATGATATTCGAAATGAGTGCGCGCAAAATTTTATTAGCAGAGTGAGATCCTTCGTTCAAACCACGCAGCAATCGATTCTTTTGTTTGAGAAAGAAAAAGATTCTGAACGCCAGGGAAATTCTAGATCTGGTTTGACATTTTCACATCAATACCAAGGTTTGGATTTGCGCCACATGTTGGGAGCCAAGTCATTCAAGGATGATACCTCCCACAAAGACAAGGTTCAGAAAAAAATAGTGGTATCAACTGAACTTGATTCAGTCAATATCTATACATGGGGTAATTTTGAATTCGATCGTTGCGAATCAAACTCGGAATCCTTTTCTGCGTCGGTCTATGGCAACAACTGCAAGATTCCATTATCAACAATTCAAGAGAGCTATGCTTTGGAAAATGGTGGTTTTCATGTGCTAACGAACCGAGCACCATCCTATGGCTGGTTGCAAATTGAATCAGTTTTTGTATCTTGTCTTTGCCTAGGCCCACTCGAAAGCCTGAATCTCAACAAGAACAATCAAACAAAAAACGCGCAAAATATTGGACATAGTTCTAGCGGAGTTCCTTCCCAATATGCCTTCTTGCCGTCAACCTCAGACAAGTCAGGTCGCACTTTCGGTCACGAATTTGTTTTCCTCGTAGGTAACTCGGTTTTTATTGCATCGATTCATTTCACGACAAGATCAATTATCACATTTGACCAGAGCAGCTGTGGGTTGACATCTATCGAACACAACTCTAATATAAAACGGATGGCCGAGAACTCAAAACTAGCTTCATGCCACAGACAGGGCACTGCACAATTCCACTGCAGCCCAAGCACCGCCAGCCAAAGTATTTTAAGCATCCAAGAATGTTTAGAGCAGACACTGCATAGTGAACTAAATGATGATTCATTTTTCATACTTGGACGACTTGTGCGACAAAGGTTCAAACTTCGCAAACTGAAATCTGCAATGAAAGCTGGCTACCCGAAGAGCAACTGCAACGAAAAAAGCTATGAAGGATGGACTATTACTTTGAGTCACATCAGCAACACCAACACCAATAACCAGTGTGACGAAAGGATTTCAACTTTCGCTTCGATGTTGCAAACTATTGATGTACAGATTTTAGTACCTTTTATCATTGGTAAGTCTGGCGTTGACTCTTTAAATGCCTTGAAAATCGCCATTATGAAGTTACCAAGTGTAAACGACGCAACAAATTGTGATTGTTTAGGAAGCGTGAAAGGTTTTTGTGACTTAATTAGACCAGACCAGACCACCATGGGATCAGCTTGGCGGGCTGCTTCTGGGCTCAGCCAAATTTTGCCCATTCTGTCAGGAGGTTGGGATGAATTCAATAATCAGCTTCTAGCGGGAAACAACAATTCTGCATTTGATTATTGTCCATCTGTGTATGTGAAGATTCCTTTATCCAGCCGCACATTTTCCAAACTAGGCTATCAGCGCTTTCAATGCCATCTACACGAGATCGAGTCATTCTTTGTCATCGAGTCTAACATTCCAAACAGTTACAAGTCACATTCAATATCTTCTCCGCTATACAGCTTGTTGCCTTCACAATTACATTTTCGAAATTGTACGGGGAAGTTCTTGCCAGGCATGATAAATCGTAGGCTTTGCCGAGTTCCCCCTGCCATGTTTAATGTTGGAACAGATGCAAAAAGCAATCAGCCTCGTTATGTTTCAAAGAACCAGTTTTCTCTTCTCACTCGGCTGATTTGTCAGGGAGGTGTCCGGAGCGTGACATTAGCAGAACTTCATTGGGATGTATGCGATGCCCTGAAACAAGGGAACAATGCAGACATAAGGCCATCCCTTTTAAGGCGCATCTGCAATGTTAGGGTGCTTGGTATTTCATTTTGCCGAGTAAGGTGTATTTGCACACAATGTTTCCAATTCCTAACGTCTACTGGTATGCCATCTAGTAAAGGGGATAAGAAAAGATTGAATTCACCGACAGTGCTAACCAGTCCAAGAAACCCTATCAAATCAAATTTAATTTGCCCATCGGGTTGTTCATTTTCTTCCGCATCATTACAGTGGGAGTGCAGCGCCATCATAGATGATGGCACTGGCCAAGCCAAGCTATACGCTGAGCGAGAAGCTGCATTGCTACTTTTAGGAGACACCTTAGACGTTGCAGCAATAGAAACAGGCGCATGGGTTTCCGAAGAGGGAGTACTTTTCCAACCATCACTGCCCGCTTCATCCCATCTCATACATTGCATTAAAGAGGCATCATCAACAACGAGAAAACACAACATCATCAACAAAGGCAACAAAAATCAAATGATTCATAACAAAGAATCTCATCTGATGCATAATCTTTTGCCTGCCGATGCCAAAGCAGAATACCTGCTGCAATATCATTGTCGCCAATGGTACCAGCGTCATTATCTTCGAAAAATGGATGTGTTCTGTCGATGCAAGCCTCTCTCCGAGGATGCGACATCTGTCAACCAAACTGAGATCCAAGTCGCTAAAGCATGGGTAGCAAAAGTTGGCATTGACTTCGGTTCAGCTCTGACCTCTACACTGCCACCACTGAAATTGACTTTGGAAGATGCATGTCTGACTTCAGAGATAAACCAGGACGATGATTGGTCAGGATGGGATTTGCTGAAAACTCACTTGAAAAAGTCTACGTAACTTTTACTTGACGAAAGTAAATCATGGCTTATTGACTAATACAAAAAGTATCTACTCAGCCCTCTCAATTAGGGGGGCACTTCGAATATACCACACAACCGCCTTTTCATTCTTTTTGTTCAAGCACTATTCATGATGCTCTCTTTGTTCCAAAAAACTCTTGCTGATATACTTGGAACTTGGAATTCTTTCATCAGCACAACTTTTCAATATTGTACCATTGTAAAACCTAAAGCTTTACTTTGTTTACTACGTCACATAGTACATCATTTTCCAGATACATTTGTAAAACCACACATGATGTATCTACATGTTATCTTCTGTTGTGACTCAATTAAGGGTTGAATTAACTTTTTCATTACTGCCAAATGAAACTGTGATGAGATAAAGGTGCGCTTCATTAATTGAGACAAATGAACCCGAATAAAACAAAGCGGGCACTAGCTTTATAATCAGGTAGTGATAGCTGAATGGTCACAGCTAAAATAAGCAACGTAGGATTAAAACAGATGTTATGTGTACGCGTGATCTTGTCAACAAAGACCCGCCTCAAAAATAAATGTTGATGCATCCTCTGTTTGTGGAAGTTTTGTCTAACAACCTTTTGCTCATCTCACAACCTCACGTATAATCACAATATGTTGTCAAAACAGGATTTCAAATAAGTAATACAAAAAAGTAAAACAAAGTTAAGTTTTTGAAGCGAAATCTAAATCAGTAAAAAAAAGGAAAAACAAGTCTGATTTAAAAGTAAAATTTAAGTAAAAATGAAACAAGTCTCAAATTTTAAGTAACATCTAAGTAAACTCGAAAACAAGTCTCAATTTAAAAGCAAAGTCTAGTACATGAAGAACGTAAAAACAAGTCTAATCTTTTAAAAGTAAAACCCAAGTAAACCAATTTTTAAATAGTTTGTACAATGTAAGCATTGTGAACATGAACAATTCATGCACTGGCACTGGCAGTCACTGGACATAATTTACAGGGTATATTGCTTATCATTGTGCCTTCTTCTTGGTGTTATGGGATATAGTATATAGTCATCTGTGAATTGGGGTAAATTTGGAGGATTCCTTCTATTCAAGCCTTTGGATTTGCATAGAACTCATGACGTCCTGCCCGATCCATGTCTATATGCACACAGGAACAGGAAAACAGGAACACAGGAAGATGATCTGTGATGATTGCAACAGTGTGTGTTTTATGTCAGAGAGCTACACAAATGGCCAATTTTGTGATCGAAATAATAAACTAATGATAGGTATTAAAAGATAGAGTGGGTAATTATTATTTGTGACAAGCAAGAGCATGGTCAATGTTAGAAGAGATTAGAGCTGCTGAGTCTACCTAGAATTATGAGAAATGAAATACTGAAATATCTCAAACACAGTAAAACTTGAGAGTTCTTGAACGAAGGAAGTATTTACACACCTACGGACTACGGATCGCAGATCTTTTCATTGAAGTTTGCGTATCTGCCACATATTACGTCGGAATTAATTCATATTTAACCAGTGAAACATGCTAGCTGCTTCTTTGCTCTTCCACGCACTCAATCATCACTCGTCACTCGTATTTTCACGCAATGAAGACGAAGATAAATAATTATTTTCCCACGACGATGACAATAAAATAAATATCCTCCATCCGATTGAAATAAAATTACTTTTGTTGTTCAATCCAAAATCGCTTCATACAGTTCACACCATATTACCACTTACCACTTACGCACACTAGCACCCCCCACTCTCTCTTTATTGTACCATCTCGCAATCCAATAGAGCGAGGAAGGCAAACAGGCGCACCATAAAATCGCCAGTAGTTCATCTTCCATTTCTGACGACGTCCGACGCAACGTTGCATACAAGCACTCCGAATTTAGTTGAACGTCTCTCTCTCTACTTCCTGTTACTTATCTCTAATCCAACCGAGAACGTGGCTTTTGAATAGAAAACAAAAGACTGAGAATAGAAGAATTTTTGCAATATCAAATAATATTATATACATGACAAAAATGCGGTTTTCTACAGGAAGTGTTGCAATTCTTGCCTGCCTTTTGACGCAGAATGGGGCAATGGGGTTTTCTACCGGGAGTCTCAGTGTTTCCAGCAGAAGTTGTAAGTGGAAATGTCACCTATGATTTAGATGCGTTGGTGCATGATTTCATTGGGGATTTTCTTGCTGCGGGCATATACTTTAGGCATCCGCTATCCGCTTGTTTGAGTCCAATAGTTGATGCAATTTGTCCTGTGTATATCTTGATTGAAGTGTAGTGCACTCATAGCACCACATCAGTAATTTTTCTTTAATTCTTTTCTTGCATGTATTCCCATCTCACACATGTTATCATTTCATATTTTCACATTGCAGACGCTCCAACACCAACTATTATTTCAGACACTTCACGATCAACCACAAGAATAGCCGCCACCGCCGTAGCCGAAACCGTCAATGGATCCGATCAAGCAACTTCCACCCCCCCAGAAATCCTCCTCAACGTTCCCGAAAAAGCCCGCACTGTCATCTCCGTCTGCACCTCCGGCACCCTTTGTACTGCCTCCCACATGGACGACATTCAAGGCGCCCCCTTCGGTTCCTTCGTTGACTACGTCCTCGACGATCAAGGCAACCCCGTCCTTCTCATGAATGAAATGTCCATGCACACTGTCAACATTCAAAAAGCAGGCGCAGATGGTCTCGTCACACTCTTTGCGCAATTGGGAGGACCCGTGGCTTCCGGACAGGCAGCACATGGACAAGATGTCTCACGTTGTTCCGTCACGGGAACGATTTCTCGAATTGAATCCTCTGCAGAAGATTGGGATGCCATTCGAATGAGATATGGCATTGCTCATTCTTATGCTGATCAGGTGATGGACTCGCCCAAGTTTCACTTTTATCGGTTGAGTCCTACCAAAATTTACTACGTGGGCGGGTTTGGTGTATCGTCGGAATGGGTTCCCCCCGAGGAATATATGTCGTCTACTCCGGATATCTTGGCCAAAGAGGCGTCGAATATTATGAATAAGTTGAATCGTGATCATGCTGAGGATTTAATGCTAACGGCTACCCAGATTTTAAATGTGGATGAAATCACAAAGGTTCGTGTTACGGGAGTTGATAGACTGGGAATGGATATGCGTGTGACGAGTCGTGTGCCTAGGAGGAAGAATAAGGTCAAAACTGATGAGTTCCGTGTTGGGTTCCGCGTCTCAGTAATTTCTGTGGAAGATGCCAAGAGTGAGATATTGAAAGTGTTCCAAGAATCATGGGAGAAGAGCAATGGCGTCACTTGGGGAGATGATGAGGTACCGGGATCGGATGTTCCAGTACTGAAGACCGCCGAAGATAATTTAATGTAATGGCTAGCGAAAGAAGGGAGTGATCTGAAGATTTGCACATCAGGGTGCTCAGTTTACAATGCAATAATAATACCAGAGTAGATTTGTGGATATTTATAAAAGTTCTAATTAGATTTGAAGATTTCACCACTATCCTGGGGACAAGAGTGTTTTGTGATGGACCAGTTTGCAAGTTGCTTATACTATTCAATATGATGTCACGGTATAAATGCCAGTTCCTCTCCGCATTCCATCGAGGTAGACATCATACTGCAAACAAATTGCATCACTCCAAACACAATTTTTCATTTTCAACAACAACTGCCTCAGCTATCATCTATTTTTGATGAGTGGTTGTTATACCATGCCCAAACTCAAAAGCATAAAACACATCATGATTAAAATAAATCACGAGAGCTCATACCATACCGGCAATCACGAACAATTGTCAATTATTATAACACAATATAATCACTTCGAACAAATAAGTAATAAATAATCACGAAGACTTGATCACGGCACAATGTGAATGTGCTATCAATCGGTATCCATTAATTAATTTACGACAAAGCTGGAAGATTGTACAATAAGTATTCTAGAGTAGATACATAATAATTAATGCAATGTTTTTATAACAATCCAAACAATCCAAACACACAAAACCAGTTATTCCTAAAACGATGCTGAGTGCATTTGATTTTGTGATCCTCCATCCAGCCCACCAGTGATGAATAATAATTTCAATCGAAACATTGAAAGATCAGACTGAAATCAGAGTGGTATCGTATTATTATTATTTTGCAAGCTCCTGAATTCTGAGAAGCAATATAGTGCGTAGGAATTAGTATGTAAGCGAAGAAAAAAATGGCGCCATCAATCTGGCTCGGCCGATCACAGCCATCCAACGCAACCAGAACCATCATCATCGTCCCGCACAAAAAATATTTACTCGTATCACAGAACAACATCTACAACATCAGAAAAAAATAAAGCATAAACTTTTACGTCGCTTGCTTCTATTATTTTACACAACAACTAATCCCCGCCCGGGTGTGAGAGAAGAAATAAACGAACCCCTGCGCTCGTCCCATTTACGATACCCACCAAGCATCAATCAGCAGCCTATTGTAAAGCATTGAAAGCATTGATCAGATACGAGTTATCATCAACGCGATAACTGCTAGTAACTACTAACTGCGTCATCTCCCGATTGCGACGCACGCAGCAGGTACAATGCCAAAATACACGAATGCATCAACCGCGATGGCAATGGCACTCGTGTCTGCCATTGGTTTCTTCCATTCCATTGATGTTGCATCTGCGTTTCAATTACAAACGCAAAAGTATGGCATGACCAATCCTTCCTCTCCATTGGCTGTTGCAAAAAGTGAAAGAATGCCACGTGCTACAATTACGACGCTATGCGTGGAGCAAGGCGTCCAAACAGCTACGATGAGTAGTCTTCCCACACTCTATCCACAATTTGCAGACATTCTCACCACTAGCGGATACACCACGCCCACTCCCATTCAACAAACTTCTGCGCCACGTGCCATTGATGGAGAACATTTATTGTTGATTGCCGCCACGGGAAGTGGAAAAACGTTGGCCTATTTGCTACCCGCACTTTCGAGGGCACTTCGCGATGCGCAAGAGCAACAGCGAAGAAAAACAGTCTTGATTATCGCACCTACTCGTGAACTCGCGGCGCAATTGGCGCGGGATGCATCTCTCCTCCTTCCAGAGGAAGCAGACGGCCATGACGGAGAAATGATACAAAATGTCCTATTGGCCTGCAGAGGAATTCCTCCCCCCACACCCTCTCAATTAGCCGATGCCACGGTCCTCATCGGAACAGCCACCGAGATGTATGCCGTCCTAACTCGGATTAGCGGAGCGCAAAATTTCATCGCGGGAGATACACTCTCGGGAGTGATTCTAGATGAGGTGGATGTGCTGCTGCCCCCGACGCCAAAGACGCTGCGCACCTCGTTCGATACCAAGGGAAATGATGCGAAACGCGAACGAAAGTCGATGGAACAACGCCGTAAACTGCGAGCGGCGCAACGACGCGGAGTGGACTTTAAGGGAGCATCGAATATCAAGGGCAAATCTATCGATTTGTCGAATGCTATGGATAGTCAAGTTCTTACGCCGACGGAGCAAGTGTTGAAACTTGTGGCATCGGCGCGATTTGTGGGAGAGGCAAATAGTAATAATGACGATGGGAATTCGGTGCAAGTGTTGGCGGGAAGTGCTACTGCAAGTCGAACCACTCTGGACAGATTGAATAAAGTCTTGAGGTGGGCAGGAATGGAGGGTGGCGTGGTTGGCAGAGAGCAGATGGAAGGTGCATGGAAGGGAAGTGTCAAGGTCTGCCGACCAGAAGCTTTCAATGATGGTGCAAATGCCGCAGCATCGTCGGATACCGACCAAGACACCGACGGCGAATCCGCTCAGCATACCATCCGCGCCGTCACCGTCCCATCCGTAGTCGATCATCGATACGTCTCCATGACCAAAGACACGATAACCAACCCACAAGAAATCCTCGCCAATGTCGCTCGAGTCGCCAAGAAACTCCAACCAGAGACTTCCCTGTTATTCATCTGCGGAGAATTCAGCCGTGCCATTTCCAAAGAAAAGAAGAAGGAAGCTCCCAAAACGTCGGGGAAGACGGCACAGGCTCGACGGGATGCAAAGAGACGAAATGTGTTTGTGGAAAAGGCGAAGGAAAAGTCTTTGAATGGTCGGAGTGGTGGGAGCGGTTTGCCGGATCCGCTTTCGGTGAGGAAGGCATGTTCCATTTTGCAAAAGTTGGGAGTTGATGCTAGACCGATGCACGTCGTTCTTGGATTGGAAATGGGTGCGGAAGGGGAGTATCTCGAGGAGGAGGAGGAAAGCTCGGAAGATGATAACGTGGTGGACCTACCTCCAGTGTTGGTGACGTTTGAAGGATCTGCACGAGGACTTCATTTTGATGGAGTGGATGTTGTGTTTGTTGTTGGGCGTCCTACCTCGGCTGCATCCTACCTTCATTTAGCTGGTCGTGTGGGACGTGCCATGTCCACTAGGGAAGGTGGCCAAGGTGAGGTAGAGATTCGACCAGGTACGGTAGTTTCATTTGGCTCAAAAGGGCGAGTTGATGAATTGACAAAGTGGACAAAATCAATTGGAGGCACTACTATAGAGGAGATTGAACTTTAATGCAGATGAGGGATACTGATCAGTTATGCGGGTGCAACATTTAGTAGAATGGCTAACATTATTTAATAACGGGACTTTTTTAAATCCAGCTAGAAAATAAATCGTTTCGTTGCTTTGTACTATAGACATCCTATTCAGATGGTTGTCAATTTTTCAGTTGTTGAACGTATGACCTGGACTAAAACTCAATCATGATTCTATGGTCTCTCTAGATCGAGCCAAAATGGTTGATTGTAAGACGCTTCTCTCTGAAGCATCCATCATGAAGAAAAGTCATAACCCTCTTTCTTCATAATTTGTTCCAATTCATTTTCAATTTGTTTTGCCTTTGCCAAGTTACCCATCTGAACTTCCAATTTCATTTCAACCATCAGTAATTCCATCTTTGCTACCATTGCCTGAGACTCAACATCATCCTTCATCATCTCCTGCTGTGATGTTTGCATTCCCTGCTTCGGCTTCGACGGTTGACCAGCAACTTCCACAAAATCCAACTGCGGAAGTTTCAGCCATGGCATGGGGTCACCGCCCCCCAAAGGTTTATTATCTTCATTGGAATCAAACATGTTACTTCTCTTTTTTCTAGGTTGAAACCCCGATTTGTTGTATCCAGTACCGTCTTTCAAAAAACTACCCAAACCTTGGTCGCCCGTGAGGAGGGTATTTATCCAGGACTGGGCGGCGACAATGAGTATTAATGCCGCTATTACGGCTACTGGTGCGGCGAGAGGATTGTATGCTGGGAGATCATTGGCCAGCGCGAGATTGATAGAACATGCAGTGCTGCTAAGTTGTGATGGTTGTGGGAGTTGTAGTAGCTGCAGATCGGAGGAGATGGGGGATGCCGCCAATTTTGTCGCTGTAGCATGACGATCATGATGGCGATGACGACGGCGACGGCAATGTGTCACTGGAAGACTTTCAAAAAGAAGACTGCATTCAGTGTGCGAAAGACTTTGGGGTTTGATAGCTTGGTGCATTAAAGGAGATGCGAGGAATGCAGATGCCGATGGTACCATCATGAATGGTGTGTGGTGTGTGGGACGAGGTGGGAGACGGCATACCCGTTTTATAACGATAACCGCCTCGTGTAACAAATCGCGTAAAAAAGTGTACTACGCGTACGTAGG
>JALLAR010000773.1:0-12862 GCA_036939335.1 Conticribra guillardii
GATGATGATGATGATGATGATGATGATGATGATGATGATGATGATGATGATGAGAGTGGAGGTGTTGGAGGTGTTAATGGAAGTGGTCATCTGTTTGATACACATGTACTTGATGCAGATGAAGATACTAATGGCAACAATGATGGAGGAAGAAAGAAGAGAAGAAAAAACAATTTCTGAAGTTTTTGGAAGATCATCCAGGAATTGAATATTCTTGTCTGGAGAAAAATGAGCAACTTGTGATTCCAAAATTATCTATTCCAGAAAATACTCTATGTAACCTTGAGGAGTTGAATTTATCTCTAATTAGCCCAAATGGATCAATTAGGTCAAAGAGAGAAGCTTATGCAAAGGTTGCCGTAATGATATTTTGTCCATTTCATGAACTTGGTGATTTGGTATGCGAATCTGGCAGCTACTGGGGGAAATTTAGAGAAGTGCAAAACACTGACAACTTTTGGCCCAAAGGCAAGGAGATTCTTCAGAATATTCAAACAAGAAAAGTCAAATGAATCTGAAGAAATTGATAAATCATCTCAAAATGATGCCTTCCTCAATGCTGGAATGTTTGGAAATGATGATTATATGGATGGAACCCATGGGCATGTCCAACATTTAGTCTTATGGAAGAGTATTCTCAATTCTCAAGAACACATGCAGTCTAGTGCTATGTTGATTGATTGCATGAATCTGACAGAAAATCAAATGATGAATTCTAGATTGAAGTCAAAAGATTCAAATATACTTCTCAATAGGGCTAATGAAGATGATACTGATACTGGTGGTGCTGGTGCTGGTACTGGTGCTGGTATTAATGACCCAAACAATGAAATTGAATATATTCTAATGCAGGCACTCTGTCGATGGTTGCATACTCCTAGGCACATATGATACCAAGCATACATGACCCCCCTATACCCAATTTGGTGTGATGACAGTGGCATCTACAGGTGCACTAAGAAAGCGGTAAAAGGATTCTATACTAAAGACACCCAACTGCTTTCCATGTCAGATAAGTCCCACCCAATTCAGGTTACAGTCACAGACGATGGACTGTGGACACACAGAATAATGAGATTAAACACAATCAGCAAAGACACCATCCAACATCTTGATGTGACAATAAACACCCTTGACCCAACAACTTCAGCAGAGATCATTGTGTCAAGCGACGGATCTGCATTCCTGGATAAAGATAGATCATCACATGCATAAAAGATCATGCAAGGCCGGTCACACGAGAAACAGCTTATGGCCACAGCACTCATTGCAAATGATGTGGAACCTTATGCCTTCAGATCAGAACCGGAGGGCATCTACAATGGATTAAGCCATGCGGATAAATTACAGTCAACACAAGGCATCATTACTCAATACTGTGATTGTGAGGGGGTGGTACAAAGGGCGACCACCCCTATCAAACACCCACGGGACAACATGGCCCCAGAAGCAGACATCGTCATGGCAATCCAGCACACAATCAACTCATCCATGTCGGATATCGGAATCCTACACACAAAAGGACACCAAGATGATACAACAACTTACAAAGCCCTGCCCTTTCTATCACAGTGAAATGTAGATTGTAATGAATTAGCGGATGAAATGATCCACGCAACAGCCCAAGCACAACCCTTCCACAAATACCCAGGGTATAAAGCAATGTTGAAACTTCGGGGGAAATGGGTCACAAGGGACTTCAAGCATGCCATTGAATTAGCCCACACACAAGGATGAATGGAGGACTACATAAAGCAACGCCTCAAATTATCATTGTATATGCAAAAACAAATTGACTGGACGACTATTGGATGGGTGCGGAAAAGAATGACCACAGCAAAGCATGCCCAAGGCACCAAACTAATGTATGGCCACCTCCTGGCGGGACACAATATGGCCAAACGTGGAGCAGTAGCGGAGAATTGCCCTGGATGCAGAGCCCTTGACGAAACAGTAGAACACTTATTTCAATGTAAAAATGAAAAAATGGCCACAACAATAGCAAATGGCATATCACGAGCAGTACAAATATGTAAGACATGGATACATAATCTTGGGTGACATCGTCCGTCCGTCATTGTCAAAACGGACGAAAAATGACGAGCGGGACCAGTATGGTCAATTTTCATTCATGGATATCAAGTAAATCAAAATTTTCTGCGCTTTCTGTTTCTGTGGATGGTTTTTAGTCCCAGTGGGCTTATCGTGGAGTTTTCGCAATTGTGAGCAGTAAGTATCGTACGTAGGAGTTTTTTGTACCAAAAAAGTACGTAATTGATTCACGATCGGTCCCATGATCCGTGATTGATGATATTTTTAAATAAAGCAGTTATAGGTACTTTCGTTAATAATTATTTTAGAAGTACCTTTTATTTGTTTCTGTTTTTTTAAGTCGAAAAAGGCGAACGCTCACGATTGGTCAAATCCCTCTCGCTGTCAGCAATTGATTGACGTCCGCTTGATAGTACTAATACTCGATAGTAGTAGTACTACTAATCGCAGTGAAAAAAAAATATTTTTCGATTTTCTTGCCAACGAGTTTTTTGGACCGAGGCGTCTGTCTGTTGGGTTGCGCATGACAGACGAAGTTGATGACACCCAAGATTATGTATCCATGTCTTATGTAGGGGAAAAGATATCCCAAACAAAGTAGCATCGGCCTTCTTTGACATCATATTAAACTACAGTAAGAGTCAGGAGGTATATGCATATCCAAGAAATGTTGAAAGAAATGCCATCAGTGCAGGAACATTCCGTGATCATATTAGGGACACACACCCAGTGATTAATAGTGATACATTGCCTCCTGGACATACTTTGATGATTTGGGCATATATGAGAGGAGATAAAAATCAAAAACTTTTGAGAGCATTGCAAGATAGAATCCTAACACAGTGTGGTGATGATGACATAAGATCGGGGCGGAGCAAAAAGATTGATCCTTGTTTAAGACTCTATTTGGGTTGCCATTGTGTGTGCATTGATAATGATGGACTCAAGGAAGGACAAGGTAATGGAACTCTTTGTCGAGTTATTGGTATAAAGTTGAAGAAGCGTGCACCAAACATCATCTGATGGAAAAATTGGGAAGGGAGAAAGTGAATACTGTGTCAGTTGATCATGTTGAGTACATTGAGTTTGAGCACTTTTTCCAAAGCCTCCAGGAAATTTTAAGAAAATCTTTCGGCTGGAACCAAAATGATTCACTGGCATTTGTGCAAAAGTGTAACTTGTTGATGGTGTTGCAAAACAAACCGAGTTCAATGGGTTGAGAATCACACAAATTCCAGTGAATATAAATGATATAACGACTGGACATAAATTGCAGGGCATGAGTGAGGACATACTTATTATTGTATCATTGGGTTGTGCATTTGTGTTCTTTCTCGTGTGCGTACATTTGAAGGATTATTTCTATTTGAACCTTTGGATTTGCATAATTCTTTTGAAGTACCACCAGGTCTATTTGAACATGAAATTTGTTCACGTCAATTGGAACAGCGTGTTGTATCACAAAGAGATGCTCAAATGAAAAATTAAATTATTTTATTGATTAACCATAAGAATAACATAAATTAAAGATTGTTGGAAGAGTAGCTTGAGCTGATGCGTCTAATTCAAGAGAATATTTTTTGTCTAGATAATTATTTTGAAACGTGGCGCAAAACCCCCCAGTGGTGGTAATCAAAATCTAATCTAATCTAATCTCATCTAAAATCTAATCTAATTTTTGAGAATTAATTCACGGCCCCAGAGAAAAGGGTCTTCATTTTGATTGGTTTTTGTTCGGATATTATGTCGCAGAAAAGGAACAAGAGAGATCAGACACCTACAACATCAAAGATACATCTGACAAGGCAAAGTATGAACAAGCGATACGTTAGTGAATTAAAAAATTTGAATATAATCTACTACTTTAAATTATGCAGAGTATTGCCATTCATTTGCATTCTGATTCATTCTCTGGCCTATGTCGATCATTTTGGGCATTACGCCTTCTATCATCCATCAGCTGCTGCTGTTTTGATAATCTTCTGTTCCTCTCACGAATGCGATCGCAGAATGGAATAGGGCAAGATTTTTGTGAATCACAGTCACGTGCATGCTTAGTAAGGAGCATGAACAACCGAACGCATATTTTGCATCCTCTCTTGAACGTCACATCGCATCCTTTGACGTGATCAAAAAGTTGTTTCATCCGCAAACAATTCGATGACACACAGCCAGGAGAACCACTACAAGAAGAAGCATGTGCAATCACCTCAAGATGCACCTTGATTTGCTGATCTCGCTCTGTTCGAGGATTGTGCAAGTGGCAAAGAAGCATCATGGTGGTGTATTTTGCATGTCTAAGTTTGTCGAACTGAAAGTTGTTCTTCTGACAATAATTCAAAAAGTGAAGACGAGTGTCAAGGCATTCTTGTTCCATCAAGGGATCTTCATCTTCGGTGTTTCCAATAGTCTTCAAAGCAAGAGCAGAATCTTCTATTGTTGACTTAGCATCCTTTACTGTGCTATTGTTGATAGAGTGGGGACATTCGAGGATGCTAGGGTTCTTGCCCTTCGGCTTGGGCTGTTCCTCAGTCCATGACGAAACGTCTTCGCCTTTATCAACGGCGTGAATGAAATCGTCACTGAGGAGTTGAGCGACTATGAAGTTCTGCTTCATCCTTGCCAAGACAAGGCCAAGCCGCATCATAACTTTATCACGTTCTTGGTTGATCAAATCACCTGGATTTGACCTTGTTCCAGTTCGCTTGCCTTCTTTTTTCTGGGTTGCGGAAGCTGGTTTTGGGTGAGAGGCTTTGCGATTAGAATCATCCTTCTTGAGTTCTTTTATAATATTCTCGATCTCTCCAGGGATGTAGTCACCATCGAAATAAGGAATGCTCGTCGGGTCAAAAGCTTCTCCAGTCTTGGGATCAATACCATCATTCTTAAAATACTCGTCATAAAGTGTCCTTGTTTCCAAAACAACGCCTTCGTCCTTAGCTATGTTCAGCGTTTCAATGTACCACGCGCAAAGCATATCATCTCTTGGTGTCAATTGTTGTGATGGGTGGCAATGGAATATGTATTCATCGCCTTTTGAAGGAGGACAACTCCATATATGGGCAGTGTGAAAACCACGACTTTTAACATATCGTAGGTACTCAACAATGATGGTCTGGTAGATTAATGTCCTGTATGATGACGGCTCAATGTAACGAACTGAGTCCAAATAAGAAATATAAACGCGTCTTCGGTTAGGCGCAGGACAGTTTTCGCCATATTCATAAACATACATTCCAAACAGAAGCACATCCACGCCATGAATCTTCTGAAACAAAAGAATGCATTTCGACTTCACGGGGAACTCTGATGGGTATTCTTTTTTCAAATACTTTGCCAACATCTTCAAATCAAGAGTGACAAGTATAAAGTCAGAAAAGAACAATAACGTGAAAGAAAACATGAATAAGAACAAATGTTGTGACAAAAGGCTTACTTCCTCCCGGACTTTGTGTTTTTTCTCGAGACTCGACACAACCCTAATTGTAAGGTCTTCTGCCTTTTCAACCTGAGCCACAGTGCAACCTCTATCCTGTGCTACCTTCTCATAAGCCTTCAATAGAGCAATTGATAGTCTTTCCTCCATGGCCTCACTCATTTTACATTGAGGCAAGTCCTTGGCATCTTTGAAAGACGTATCCAACATTCGGTTTCCCTCGTCAGCAGTTTTCGCTTTTAAATGACACTTGGGGCAAGTGAAGGGTGACTTCACATTTTGCCTTGGATTGAAGAGAGCACAAATTTGATGGACCCAATCATGACATTCATCGCATTGAACCCAGCTTTCTTCAGGTGTTGCGTCATTTTTCAATTTCAGAAGAAGTGACTTTGTGGTCTCTTTCCCATCGTCAAGTTGAACTGGGTCAGCTTCTGTCAATCCACCATGACAACGCTCACACCAATAGTTCTGTTTATTCCTGTCTGTGTAATAGTTGGCATTACGACGGATCTTTTGCATACCGCAAGAACCACTGCATACAAGGGTAATAGGCTCGAAGAGAAGGCGGTGGTTTTTACACAGTGCGCACACGTCGCCTTTCTTCTTTGTATTGACTTCTTTTTCAATCTTCGTATCTAGCTAACAAAGAACAATGTATGGATTAGTGAGAAAGATTTCAAGCTAAAGTCAGTTGAAATCAGCTGCAATGTCAACATTCTGCTATCTTGGCTGAGACTCCCTTACCTACCTTTCATGACAATTTTAAGGTCTTCCTCAAAAAGTTCCAACAAACTGTTTGCCATTTCTCCAACATCACTGCTTGCTCCATTGAACAGGATTGCATTCTGAAATACAAGCTTTGTCTCACGCTCAAAAGAATCAAAATCTTTGTAGACACCATTTTCGAGCTTCTTCTCTACTAGAGCCAGATCCATTGGATGCTCCACAATATCAAAGTAATCTGGAATTCCCAATTCGACAGGATCTACGGGTTCTCTAAACACCCATCCAAACTCATGGTTGCGAAGTTTACGCACAAGAGGAAGACACTTTCGAGCAATACGACGAGGAGTCAGCTGCCCGATACTAATCAAGGAGTCAAGATGTTGTTCAATCGCTGCGGCAGACATAGATGGAATGAGTTGCGAATCTTTGTCCTGACTCCCATCTGTCAGTTGTTTTTTGGCGGACACAGTCAGTGAGGCATTTTCTGTCTCGGTTGTTCTATTTTCATTTTCTTTTCCACCAGTTGCTGCGGCAGAATCACTTGAATGATTCATTTCTTTTTTCTTTTCTTCATTTTGAGCGGACGAATTGTCTAGTTTCGCTAATTTACTTGAAGGTTGATTTTCGTCCTTCAATTCACCGTCAGCTGTTGAAAGACAATCTGATGACCTCTTAGAAGTTTTTGTAGCAGCGGCAAAGGGTTGGGGTGGGGGTAAAGGTGGAAGTGATGGAAGACCTGGAATGTCTGCGTCGTTTTTGGGGCGTCCCTTTTTCTTGATGAGCTTCTTCCCAGATGAAGCAGCTCTGCTGCCCTTTCCTCTGGAATGGCTGATAATTTTAGAATCTCCTTCTTTATTCGTGACCTTTTTCTTACGATCTGATTTAGCATCATTGACTCCAGAACTTGCTACTTCTCCTTGGTCTAATTCTGAAGGAGGGGAGGATGATGAATTGTCTACTTGCATTAAATCAGGCATATCATTAGGACTTGATGGTGAGATATTATTTTCAGATGATGGGTTGGCCTGTTGGTTCATTTGCTGTTGAAGCAATAATGTTTGATGCTGAATTTCACGTTGAATGATCGTCTGTTGCTGGTCAAAATGTGTATTAAGCTGTTGAAAAAGAGCTTGTTGCATTCGGAAATGTTGTGCTTGTTGTTGATTTGGAGCTATTCTCAGCTGTTGCTCCAATTTTTCACTTTGTTCAACAAGATTCGCCTGCAAAGGGAGATCAATTAGATGTGAGTAAATCCTGCACAATAGGGGAAATTAATAAGAAAGATGGAAACCTCAACTCACCTTTTGTTGTTGGACTTGTTGCAGAAGGGCCTGTTTCTTCGTGATTTCTTCCTGTATACTTCCAGTGCCATTATTCTGGAGCGCAGGCCGCATCATCGCATTAATCACTTGCATGAGAGCAGGATTGGGTGTTGGATTGGAAGGGTCCATCCTTGATAAAATATTCATATTGTTTTCCAGCATAGTAAAAGCATCCAATGGTTCCATGCTAGAAACATTAGAAAGTTGCACGTCTGCTTGGCTTTCTCCATCTGCTGAAGGTGAGAAGGCGTCCAACGGATCATGTGTGTCATTCAAGCCTGCCATTTGGTCTCCTGCCATTTGATCTATTGGATCGCTCTCAGGTAAATCTGTTCTGTTTTGATCACTCTGCTGCCGAATATGTTTCATTACAGGTGCACAAATTTCACAAGAAGACGTTAGCCCTTCTCTCTTGCAAATGCGGTAGTGATTTAGCAAACAGCGAATTGAGAGGCAGTGCGACACTTTGCAATTCTTGTCACGGCACTTCTTCATGTGCTTCCACAAAGTCACCATTTGAGGGCAAAATCGTGTCCGGCAGTTTGGTCCTCCATCACATTTACTTGCATGACGAAGCAGTAATAGTCGACGCTGTTGCTGCTGTAGAATTATTTTCTTTTTCTCTGACCTTGCATCTGACCCATTGCTTTCAGTAACAACCCTCTGAGGGTTGGAGTTCTGTCTTACGGCACTACCGACTAATGCCTGTAAGTTAGCTGACAATTCATCTGGCACTCCTGAAGATGCAGCTTGAGACATATTTCTCTGGAGTTGATCGAGCACCACGTTAGATGAAATGTTATTGGTCGATCCTGGTCGAGAATGATTTTGCTGCTGTGATCCTAGTACTTGCTGTAATTGTTGCTGCTGAGATAATTGCTGCTGTTGTCGCAGTTGCTGCATAAGTATTTGTGTATTACCATTTCCTTGTGCTTGAAGACTCATGAGCAGTTGCTGATGTTGACCTTGGTTGGACGTGGCTTCTTCAGGATTTGAACCCATACCCAGCACACCGGCAGAGGTGCTATGGGATGGAGCTGGCAAAGGTTGCATCACACTTTGGTTTGAGACGGTACTAGCATCACCTCTGAGACCATCGTCGTCGTCATCATCATCCTCATCCATGCCTGCAAATAACAATCCTATAGTATCCTCAGCCCCACCAAGAGCATGTTTTGGAACTCCAACCCCCTTGGCTATAAGATGAAGACGACGTTTGAGGGATGCAGGATCAATATATTCGTTCTTGGTGTGTGAAGACCGATACAAATGTTCTTCAAGTTTCTTTGCCATTAAAGGAAGACGACTGCAGGAAAGGGTAAACAATATGGAAAACGGTGTGAGAAAAACAGAGTCGCCAAAAACGGCACTATACATGGCTTCAGTAAAGACTTACTTTTGAGACATCCTATTGGCATCAGGCCGCATCCTCTCAATAACTTTGATGATACTAAAAATAATCCGACGCCGATCCGGAAGATCCACATTAGACTGCCAACCCCCTGCAAAATGGCCATCAAGGAATGATTGCTGTGTCCCAAGCCCATCACCATCAAGGGAGGACCCATCCCCCTGTCCCCCATCTTCTTGCTGCCCATTGCTGCTGCTACCACCTCCATTACCCATTTGCACTACCCGAGGCATAATTCCCGGTATGGAGGAGGATACAGTTGCTCCAATAGCTAATGGAATGGGGCTTCCCCCATTCAGTCCCTCGTCTGAGTGTGAGATATGTGAACCCCTTCGGTCGCTTGATGTTGGTTGCCCCTGCGCAGGAGCCCTAAGATTCGCACTGGCACTTCTCTGGCTCGATTCTTCTTGCTTTGATTCCTCCTGACTCTGCTGCTGAGTAGTGTTGTTGCTGTTTAACATGGGGTTCTGCTGCTGGTTCCTCTGTTGCTGCTGTCTCCCCGTAGCCCCACTATCAGCAACTTGCTTCTGCTGCTGAAGTTGCTGGAGATGTTGCATGACTTGAAATTGTTTCACCCGTTGTTCCAACATGATGCCTTGACCAGGCTCTCCAGTATTACCCATTCCCCCCATTTGCATTTGCTGTTGCTGCAACATTTGGGCCATGAGAAGTTGCTGCTGCTGCTGCTGCTGCTGTTGCTGAGCGGATGAAATATTCGAATCAGTGTTAGGTTGAGTGCTTGGTGTTGTCCGCATGGCATCAAGCAACGACTGATTCTGCTGATTGCCATTCTGTAGCATCTGTGACCCACCATTGGAGGGTCCAGTGACAGAGGCACCACCGCCCGTGGAACTATCTCCTGCATTCGATGGGGCTGGTGTGTTGGTGCTCCCCATCTTGTTACTATTATTATTATTATTGTGATTAGGGAAAGCCAGCGGTCCCAAGGAGGGAGTGTTTGGATTACTAGGGGCGGGAGTATGCTGCTGCTGCTGCTGCTGCTGTTGTGGCTGATGAGCAATAGTATTCCCAAATAGTCCCTGAAGATCAATTTGTTCATTGGACTTGTTGGCGTTCCCGTTGTTTCGGCTCATTTGCTGAGGTTGTGCAGACATGTTCCCCAGGTTGGTCAGAGAAGTAGTGCTGCCCGCACCAAGTTGATGCTGCTGCATCTGCCCTTGACACTGCTGCAGCTGCTGCTGCTGCTGTTGCTGTTGCTGCAATAGACCCTGCATTATTCCTGCATTCGCATTCCCCATGGATTGAGGGAATTGCATTGGAGAATTATGGGCATTCTGCTGCTGCTGCTGCTGCTGGGGTTTCATGGATGCAAATGCCATAGCATTCCCCCCTAATTGCTGTTGCAAATTATTGGGGGAGGATAACATGGGATTAGCATTTGCCACTCCCGGCTGTTGCGGCTGCGACTGCTGCTGCTGCTGCCCCTGCGCCCCTCCCTGCTGCATTTGTTGGGGGGTCTGGGAAATGTTGGACTGTTGGCGCTGTTGCTGGATTTGTTGTTGAAGCTGGGCAATGAGACCTTGTTGCTGGAGGAGGAGTTGCGCTTGATTCATATCTGCCTGTGCTCCCCCCTGCCCCTGTTGCTGGTTATTATCGGAGCCTGACCCACCGGCATGCTGCTGCTGCTGCTGTTGTTGGAGCTGTTGGAGCTGCTGCATCTGGCCTTGTTGCTGCGGATTCATGGCCACAGCACTCTGCATCCCCCCGCCAGGAGCTCCGGCCGTCATGGCATGCCCCTGCTGTCCCTGCTGCTGCTTCTGCATCTGCTGTTGAAGTTGCATCTGCTGCATCTTCTGCGCGGGATTGGCCATGCCCGAGGCTTGAAGGGCGTTCCAATACAGAGCCGCTTGCGCCTGCTGCTGCTGTTGCGTCTGCTGTTGGGAGCTGAACCCGCCAGGTCCGCCGCCGCCGCCGACTGCTCCTCCCATCATCTGGCCATGCACTCCACCGACAGCGACAGCGGCACCGGCAGCATTGGGGAGCTGCATTGCCGGGAATTGAGCGTTGACCATGTTGGCGCTCATCCCCCCCGCGGATTGATTCGCGGGATTGTTACCCTGCGCTTGAGCCATCATGTGGTTCGAAGAGTTATTCGCCATGGATCCGTGTTGCGACAGTTGGCCCATGGTCGCCATGCTGCCGTTCCCGGTCATCATTTGCTGGGACTGATTCCCCTGATGTTGTTGTTGTTGTTGCTGCTGCTGCTGCAAGAGGGCTTGCGATCGCATCTGCTGCTGCATCTGCTGTAATTGAAACTGCTGCATTTGGGCTTGTTGCTGATTGCCAGCCACTGGCTGCTGTCGCTGGTTGGCGGCGTTCCCGTCGTTTCCCCATTGTTGCCCGCCAAACTGGCCGGGCATGCCCCCAGTGTTTTGCTGGGGCAGCATTGTTTGAGTTGTTCTCCCTCGGTTGATCTCTTGATAATGAAAGGGGAGAGCTATTCGTTCACTGCTTTAGGTGGTCAGATGAGACAGAGATATGCGCAGGATGGTGATGATAATAATGGCCAGGAACAATAGGAGTAATATTATTTTAGAAAATGATTCACAGCAGTTCACAGCGCTCTCAAAAAGTTGTGTGAGTTGTGATGATGTACAATATGATGTGTGTCCCATGCCTAGCGCATGCGATTGTGAATGTCCCAATTCCCAATTCCCAATCATATCCCAGATGGAGCAAGAGATTTAGTGTTTTAGTTTTACGATATTTTTTATTCTGCCTGACTTTTGTGTCGTTTTGCCTTTGGCCTGCTGTCATCATAAATAAAGTTGATGAATCGTTTAACAAACAATACGTAGTACTACCATAGTACCATACAATTCTGATACGTAGGTCAAGCGAAGTAAGGGGCATAAGTTGAAGTCATACCTTTCGGTTTCATTGAAAAAGTCACAGAAAAAAATCATCGTGAGTAGTCATTCCGGTACTAAAATACGTAGGAATCGTTTAAAAAGAATGATTTTCGAAAATCATTCTTTTGGACGATTCCTACAAATTTATAAAGTATCGTAAGTTTAAATTCTAAACCTACGATGAGTTTCGAAATTTAGTACTGTTGCCTTATTCAATGAAATCGAAAGGTACTTTCATCTTGGTCTTCATATTCCTTCATAATAATTTGTACTCCTAATCCTATTGTAGTTTGAAGCAACAGGAAGATCCCAAACGGCCTGTAGACGTTCACGTAGGACTCAGTATGCAATCTTACATATTTGGGATCTTCCAGAAGATCCCAAATATGTAAGATTTCGTACTGAATCCTACGTGAACGTCTACAGGCCGTTTGAGATCATCTTCCAGAACCAAACCTGATAGTATTGTATCTACGATACTACCTACTTACTCTAGAGGTAGGCACAAAATAATAGTAAGCAATGCGAATTACTGTCTTATTAAAAAAAGAAGACTGCGAACGGAAAAAACAGATTCCATATGGTACTTACTTCATTGATGAAACTTTTTATTGTGGAACTTATTAAGAGTTTTTGTACTGCTATAAATTTACTATGGTAATAGTTTCAAAACTTCTAACGTGAGATGAAACTTTAAACAAAACTTAAAGAAGCATCTTTTGTTCCCTCTCTCTCTCTCACTCTCTCTAGAGAGAGAGAGAGAAGGTGACCAGGGACCCAGGCCAGGAAGCGAAGAGGAGTTAGATACCGCTATCTGTAAAAAGACACTTTGTACTGTGATACTACCTAGTAGTATTAATACAAGAGAATAGATAGTATCTCTCTCTAGAGTGAAAAATACACTACTAGAGACTGGTCGGTTTGGAGTATCTCTTACATAGAGAGAGAGGAAGGTAAAAACAGGAGTCATTTCACACACCCTCTGACAGGAAGACCCTGGACGAGCCGCACGTACGTACGTACCCATCCAAGTACCCGT
>JALLAR010000774.1:0-13970 GCA_036939335.1 Conticribra guillardii
GATGCCACCAATGTCAATATTGGACATGATGGTGCATCATCATCATCATCATCATTAGTATTAGTATTCTTGGTCGTGGTGGTGGCAGTGGTATTGGATGTGGCAGTGGTACAAGGAGAGGCAATGAGGGGCATGCTTGTAGATTGTTTCATATCCGTCTTTGTTGTTATTACTGTTGCTGTTGCTGTTGATGTTGCTGAAGGTGGTGGTGGTGTTGGAGTTGTGGGAGCAATGATGGATTGTAGCGACTTTACGTTATCCTTTGTTTCTATTATTGTTGAATGGTTGTGAGTATCATTCAAGACAATGTGTTTTCGAACACTGCTGCTGATGTTGGTATTATCCTTGGTATTGATATTGATGTTGTCGCCGTTAATGGAGCGTATTGTTGTTGCTTTCCCCTCTGTAGTCATTGCATCATTATGTTTTTCTCTCTTGATCTGCTGCTCCTGCTGCTGCTGCTCCTTCTGCAACTGACGATGCAATGTCCCCGGCAAAATGACCAATTTCCTACCACCGCTATTCCCATTATTCTTTCCATTCAACAATCTGGTCAGGGCCAAATGACTCAAATCCGCAGTGGACCTGCCGTCAATGTACACCAACACATCGCCTGGATGAACGTATCCAAGGAGAGGGGAGGTTGGTTGAATGTAGGAAACGAGGGGCATGTTCATGTCAATGTCGATGAGGAGGGGGGTGTTGGTTACCGTTTGGAGGAGGAGGGGTTTGATTTTTGGTTTGTCTTTGTTGTTGCTGTCTTTGTTGCTGGTACTGCTTTTGATTTTATTATTATTGTGCTTGATGGTGATTTTGTTGTTGTTGTTGTTGTTGTTGTTGCGGTCGCAGTGATTGGTGCCGCCAGTGTCAATGGTCTGCACGGTCTTCTTCTCACGAGCCTTGCTTTCATTGGCTTCCAATTTGAATGCTGTTTGCTCAGCATTCACTGCTTTCGCACTATCGACAACCTCTTGTTCTTCTTCTACGGAAATTTCAAAGTCGTCACTGTCGCTGCTGCTGTCTCCTTCGTCGTTATTTTCATTATTGTTGTCATTATTTCCAAACTGAGACGTTGACAGTAGCGATAATGTCGAATTGTGATTGCTGCTGCTGCTGCTGCTGTTACTGTTATTATTGTTATTGTTATTATTGTTGGATGGTTTCGATGCAGCAGCCATGGTTCCGATTTGCAATTGTTGTTGCTGGTGGAAATGCGGTTGCGGAAAGTGTTTGGTGGTGGCGATCGTTTGCGCCGCCAACAATGCTGGATCGACAGTAGTATTACTAACGACAGCTGCAGTCATTTTTCGATTGGCAGAGGAATACAAATAATAACAATTAGCTGAACGCGTGATTTTGTGAATATGATGTTATTCAGGAGGTGCGAATGAATGACTGGCGGTTCGAATATTATTGCAAAGTATTATGTATTTGTCTTGACTGAGAGGTTA
This sequence comes from Conticribra guillardii, assembly GCA_036939335.1. Lineage (NCBI taxonomy): Eukaryota > Bacillariophyta > Thalassiosirophyceae > Thalassiosirales > Thalassiosiraceae > Conticribra > Conticribra guillardii. Next base: position 1,452 of record JALLAR010000774.1, read on the forward strand.
ATTATTATTGTGGTCAGGCTCGCAGTCGCAGTTCGAGGAACGAGTAAAAAAAGTGGAAACCAACACAAACAGTGCCTTTTATTTCATGTAGTATCTAACGTATTAAATTTCTCTTGCCATTCTCAATTGCCATTCAACAGCTTAAATAAGTCAATGATGTATTTACATACATTAATATACTGATGTATTTTGAGAGAGGTTCGAGTCTCATGTTTGAATTCGAATAGTACTGCCCACCCTCACTACCACGCCGGACGAATTTGCTGATGAGGCACAATTAATTTCAATTTAAACAGTAGATCAATTAACGTTCTTTGTATTCGATTCATGTAGGAATTAGTTGGAATATGAAAATCAATTCAATCTTGTAGAACTGCCGCCAAATTTGTCAAATGTTTTTGTGTGCGGGATGATGACGTCGTGATGGATGACGATACCTATCTTTCTCAACAAGAAAAAACAATGAACACGACATGTCGTGCAAACAAAAAGGTTTCGTTCCCGGCAATGACGCCCACATCATATTATTATCTACTACAATCTACTACAATACCATTCGTACAATATGGTACCACCACGACAACTCCTCATTGTTTGGTCTCCTCCAAATTGCATCCCAACAACATTCTAACTTTCCAACAAACAAACAATAAATCAACACTACGATATGGATGCCCCACCGAAAAGCCCGGCCAATGACAGCTTCAACACGAACGATAGCGTCCTCATGACGACCTACGTCGACGACGATCAAGCGATGAGCAATACCAGTCCAAGTGGCAGCGACGACAGCAACAATGACCAACCACCATCGGGCAGCAGCTACCAACCGCCCTCCATCCAAACGACGTACCACAATGAACCCGGTCACGACATCATTATGGACATTGCCGACCAACTCCACTCCCCCACCAACAGCGACAACAACAGCAACAACGACAACGACAATCAGCACAGCAATCAAAGCAATCCCGACTTCTCCATCGGATCCGGCCGCGCCTCCCTCGAAATGGCCCAATATTTAGATCATGTCGAATCCAACGAGCACGTCAACGACATTCACAGTTTTCAAGATGTCGATCTCGACGCCAACGATTATTCCAATACCAATTCCAATAATGGAGAGGCAAACAATGCGAATGATAGCAGTGGCAGTAACATGGAAGCCATTTATGCACGAGCCAGAAAACAGTACTATCTACTGCCCATGCTCATTAAATATCGAATGCCCATGATGGGCTGTCTTGCCATTTTTGTCACGTTCATCTTGGCCGTTTCGTTGAGTGCTTCCATGGCCAATAGTAACAAACAAATGAATCAAGAGAATGCAGCAGCAGCAGCAGCAGCAGCAAATAATAAGGGATCAAGTCGTGATCCAAATGATTTTATTGTCAATGATGCTCCTAAGCAATACAATTATGATGTTGATAATGGGGATCAAACGAGCATTCATAGTCCAAAGCCTCCAGTGGGTCAAGGTGGGAGTGATGGTGGCACAAGTAGTGGCAGTAGCAGTAGCACCAATGCCGAAACGGGAGAAGGGGAAGAAATGCTGGGAGATCCGCTGGAAGAGACTTTGGAGCCCACAGTCAAATTGACATTGCGTCCTACTCGCAAACCCACTCCTAATCCCAACTCTAATACAAATAATGCAGGTGCACCTTCTCCCACCCCACCATCCTCCAACACTTCCAACACTGCATCCTCCTCCTCCTCCTCCAACATTCCAAAATGGTACACAACCTCCCACCCGGACTACCAATCCCTCCTCGCCTTCAACTCCGCCACGACCACAATAACCACCTCCACAATTCAACAATACCACTCCAACTCCAAACTATTCTGCTCCTCCCAATCCCTCCAACTCTGCACCTACAAACACTACTGTCCCAATGGCAAATCCACGGATCCCTATCAAGGCGGTCCATCCAACATGTTTGTGGTGGGTAGCAGTATCACCACGGACAATAGTGCGGAGTGGGAGCAGTGGGCTCCACTGGCCAGTTCGCAAGACACGAATAATAGAGGGAATGGATGGGTGCAGGTTGGAAAGATTATGGAGGGGGGAGGAGATGATGATGGGTTTGGGAGGTGTTGGACGTATGATCATTGGGTGGGTGGTGCTGATGGTGGTGGTGCGGAGCCGACGGTGGATGTGACTCATTTGAGGTGGGTCTTGTGTTGTCCTTTAGAGGTTGCCGTGGATGGTGGTGGTGGAAATGCTGGAAATGCAGCGAGTGGTGGTGATTCTGGTGGTGTATAGGAAGCAAATGTTTGGAGGATTGAAAATTACAAAAAAAAGTCATGTTTCAGTTTGGTAAAATGTTATATTGTGCAAGTAATTGCATTGCAATGTTGTCTTTAGTATTGGATATAGTACTTGGATTGGCATTGGAATGTGTTGCAGTTTGAAATGAGGCTGTTTGAGTTTCGTTCCAATAGGCGAGAGATGCATTTTTCATGATTGTTAGAGCTGCTCATTCCTGATAATAATAATAAAACGGAATTTTTATAGTACGTATTAGTGGGGCTATGCAGCCGAGTCCATGGTGGGATATTATCTAAATTGCACTTTCCAGGCTCACTATAATTGCTTAAAGTGATTCCGGAAACCGGACCATTGAGTCACGCATTATGTGTCAGGGACTATCACGACATATATATATATATAACATATAGCATTTTTCACCCAAGGTCGGACGTTTTTAGTCGATTGTCTTTCTGTGTAATGCACCTATTGGGGGCAGAGTGGGCCCGAAGGGCCCACTCATTCGTGCGCCGGCTCTGCATGATGTGAGACAGTTATTGCGTGAGTAATATTTGTTGTATTGCCAGCACAAGCGAAGCTCGCATTGTTTGTTTCATATGTTGGTGACGCCACCTCTGCCACTTATTCTGGAATATCCTCCCGTCCCATGTCCAAAAATTCACAAAAAGGACGGACACGAGGACATGTCTGGGACAAGTGCCGTCCCCATGATCCTCACCAGAGGGCATAGGGCGGGGACAGGACATGCCCGGGACACAAGAGGACAAGCATACTTGTTGGTGACTCAGACCATACAATTTGCTCCAGTTGATACACAAACCCTGATTACATGCACAAGTACTAAAGCAGGTTTCAATAAAAAACTTTGAAAGATAAATATTTTATTTTGTCACACAAATTTTGCTAAATAAAAAAATGGTCGGTGGTCAGGTGCCACTCATGACTCAGAAACAAGGACATGCCCAGGACATGGGACTCAACAGGCCAGTTGTTGACCACGTCCCTCAAAAAGTCCTGTCCATGCCCAAATCTAGGGAATATGACATGTCCGGGACATTCCTGACTAAGCTCTGCAAGATGTCATTGAATCAGTTGATGGAGAAGATGTTATTCAGGGATAGTGGGGAGGCGCGGAGCCATGTATTGTGGGATAACTGTTTGTCCTTGCACCTTCTGTGGGCATTCCATCATATACGCACATTTAGTATTATCCCAAGATTTAGGGGACCACATACTACATTAGTAGTTATGGTCCCCTAGAGGGTTTTCCCCCAAGTGCCTCCACATCAGGGCACAACTCCTGGCGCTTCGTCAGATATCTCAATCCCCGTGAAGCCTTAAGCAGGGAGGAATATCCTCAACCCACCGACAGCCACTCTCATTGTATCCACTACAATTTCCTACTAGCGCACGGCCCAGGTACCGAGTACCCTTCCCGTTACTTGAGCTGTCTTGCTGTGTAGTGGTTAAGCATGATGGCAACTTTTCCACTCACAACCTAACCCACACGTGATGGTGATGTGTGCCGGGTGTCCTGTCCCAAAGGGTTGGATGGTTTTCAACCACAGTTCCCTGGTATTCCGTGCAAAGTACATTTTGTCATGATGCGGGAGTCAAACCCTGCTTGCTAGATGGGGCACAGCATGGGAATCGAACCAAGAGCACCAGAAACTAGAAATATACCTAAGGTGGGAATCGAACCTGTGACCACAGAGAAGAGGATTCAAACATCTACCACTGGGTCACATGCACCTCTGCTGCCCATTCCTGATAGAGATTGTCATTGCCGAGTATGTTTCCCGCGTGCTACGTAGAATATATATATATATATATACGAGCAGATACGAGCCATGGTTGGAGAGCATTTTGATGTAGACAGAGACATAGTGATCAAGTAAAATGGGATTAAATTGCATAGTAATAGATCATTAAATAATAGGAGTAGATTTTGATTTGAAAAAAGAATGATAAATGGGTCGATGAGCAATATACAATCAGTGTGTGGTACTGTAAAGCTTTATTTCATTGCACAATTAATGGTATGCATTTCAAGTCAATTGCATTAATTTTCATTTGTTTTCTAGGTAATATAATAATGTGCGCAATAATATAATGTGCAATTTGTTCTGATTTTCTCAAGTCTGCTTTGGCCTTGACACAGAGGTAATTTTGTTATTTATTAGAAAAAGGTGTCCGCAAGTTTTGTGTGGCAGCAATATCCAGTAGAAATCATCAAGATTCCTCTTGAACGAAAATCTATTATGAGTACTCTCTAACTCTAAAGAAAATCTATTATTAACATTGTAGTGCGTTATCAAGGATGTAGGATAAAATTGCATTGGATGTGCAATGAGACCATTTTTGATTCCAGTGGTTGACTACCATCACAGTCAACCAGAATCTGTCGTATTGACATCATATTGCTGGCATTTTCATTGTCTTCATTCCTATTGTGTGCTGCATGCATCTTTTCTCTCATCCAGCAAGACGTCTTTTCTTTTTACAGGGATTTCATGCTAGAAATAATCATTAACCCTTCCTTGTTGAATTCTACTCCTTCTGGCCCGTCGGTGTGACTGAGGCAGACTGAGGACCAAGCTTGGTGTATAAGTGTACTCTGTAGAGAGATTTAATTGATAATCTAGTTTCTATTAGTGTATCGGTTTTTTATTGAACCCAATCCGAAAGCCTCTGTGATCTGTGATGGTGTTGTCGAAAATGTGCATATCTTGCTCATCTGCAAGCAATAAAGTTTTCAATCTGTTATGATGATTGGTGTATTAATAAAATGCATCAGCATTTGGATTACTATTTGAGTTATTGGTTGTGGTTGAGCTGGTTAAGTTTTCTTCTGGCATGGTATGAAATATTAATGATAGCTTTGAAATATGGGATTTGTTTTTATGTTAGTTTTAGAATTGATTGTAGGTAGAGTAGGAGGCCAAGGTAGGAGGACTGAAGTAAGTTATTATGATCACTCAGAAGATAAAAATGTTCGATTTTATTTGCTGCATTCTGCATTTTATCCATAATATCCTCCCTCGTTCAGTGTTGGTCTCATGATAAAACATCATGTATGTTCTTGATCTTGTTGTCAAGATATCTCAATCATATGGTAAGACATTAATTATGTGTAGAGTTAATAGGAGAATAGTCTTCTATTATGATGTTGAGTAACTTTAGTGAGGATGAGTGTAGCTGGATGGTGTCATGATACAACATCTTCTTTCCAACGTTGAAGGTAGACACTAAAATATAACACATCATGTTCATCATTGTAGGATTTTGTGATATTATTATTCTACATGCGTCCCATAGTACCAGTGTTTAACTACTTTGCAACACTGTGGGGCCGTGTTTGTTTGGAGCACCATATAACTTTTGATGTGCTCAAAAATGTTTGATATTTGAAGTTCCAGATATTTTAAGATGCTTCTCAGATACAATATTGTAATTGACTTCATACGAAAGATTTTTGCCTGAATGATTCAAAGTCAAAGTCATTATGCTGCATTTGGATTTTTTCAATTGTGTGATTGTCGAGTGATCTTCCATCTGTGATCGAAAAAAAGTGATGTCTGACATCAACGTAGAATTCTTTATGAGTTCTACGAGTGATTTGCGGGTGACTGACAGACAAACTCGGCCTGAATTTGACCTTGGGATTATGGGAAGAGGATTTTCTGAGCAAGCCACAGTACTGCTGGCATTTCATGCAAACCATTCAAACCCTGCTGCAGCATAATAGAGGAAAGACTCAGCTACAACTTTGTCTAGGTTCACTTTGCACAAAAAAGTCTGTGGGGCGCTTTTTATTACACAAATGCTAAAAACATGCTGAATGATGCAAAGTCATTCGGGTGACACAAAGTAAGTAAACACTGGTACTCAAGTTCAAGGTGGTTTTTTGAAGATTGAAGAGAAGTAGGGCAGGCTGGCATTGTATGTAGAACAGTACCAGGCCCCCATTATCCAGTTAATCCCAGTGTTACTAACGGGTTCCGGATGTACTATGGTGCAGATACCCTGAAAATGACCGGTGGTAACGTAATATCACCTTATACCGTGGTACATTTTTCTCACCACGAACCCGTTAGTTTACATGTGCGTCAGACCACGAGACATCGTGAGTCAGACCCATTTCAACCTCTTAAAAGTAGTGACAAAAAAGTGACAAAACCCAAGTGACAAAACTTGACTTGACTTGTTTGTCACTTCTAATTTTTGTCTGTCACTGTTAGAAATAGTAAAATATTGTCATGTTAGGGAATCAAACCACCCAGCTAAACCATTAGCCACGACACTATTTTACTACTTAACTAAGTATCTATCTAAAGTATGTATTAACTCTAGTTCCATGTATCAGTCTTTGTACCTCAATGCAAACTACCTTGAACGTATAGATAGTACCCTGGTCATACTATCTAGTACATGAGTTCACTATCTTCACGAGAACACCTGAATACCCACATAGTGTATCATACTATGTAACAGTAGTATGTACCTAAGGACCGTACTCTAGGTTGATATGCATGGAGATCTAACAGTCACTTTGAAATAGGAGCCAAAATCATTGACCATTATTTTGAAGTGACAAAAATTTAATTGTCGAACCATGGGCAGACATTGCCCTTCTCATCTCTGATGTGTTATCCTTATTGATACCCCTTCCCACCAAATTTAATTGGGTCGCTGTAGCTGTACCTGTATGTACATATGATGCAACATACCATTCCTTACGTAGCAGAACATCTGCCACCTCAAAATTAATGTACGTCAGTAAATAAATAAAGTCATAACTCAAGAATTACTACTTCAAAAATACATAGTGAAGTGACGAACAAGGAAAGACAACCTTCTCAAATTGTGACTTGACTTGTTTGTCACTTGGGTTTTGTCACTTTTTGTCACTACTTTTAACTTTTAAGAGGTCAAGATGGGTCTCATTGATAGGTGATGACTAAAAAATTTTAAAAATTTCTTTATTAAAAAATATTTTTACCTTGATACAGCGTAGTTGTTGGTGGTAGGAACATCTTCAATACCTTTCAAAATCGTTCAACTTGTCCTGGGTCCTTTCCACTACAAAGGACATTTTGCCTAATCATTCTAAGTATGAATCTTCCAAATTTAAATGATAAAATTATCATTTCTCAATTCTACGCAAGTGTTTAGTGCAAAAAAATATTATCCAGGCCATCTAGTTTAAACTTTGAATTTACCTCCGACATAACACGCCAGCCAGTTTGATACATTTTGAATTCGAAATATCTCAAGCCGGCTGGCGTTATTTTTCTGTACTTTCTAAACACTCTCGACACGCATATGAAAAATGTACTTGAGACACGACAAAAGATTTGGCAAGGTATCAGGGTTCACTTATTTTACACCATACTAGTTAAATACTAAAATATCCGGTGGTGACAGGGTAGGGATATACCATGGTCCCAAACTTTCATATACATACGTTGCCACTCTTCCTGGGCTGGCTGTACTGGCAGCTGAGCGAGCAAGCCAGCCCTCACAAATGTCCACATGATTTGTTTTACTGCAACACAATGGGCAATAGTCCATTATGCTGGATTGGGATGCTCACAATCCTCAGCACATTTTTTGCTTTTATACTTGATGAGGTATGATATCAGTGTTTACTATAAAATTCTATTTCAAAACTCAAATTTATTTGTTATTATGTGCATCCGAGAGTCATAGGCTTCTAATATTTTATGTGTTCGGTTCAAGCTGAATTTGAGTTTGGGCGTGTAGTATATAGCAATCTAGAGTGCAGGTAGAAAAAAGAATGGATTGGTATTAGGTATGAAGATGAAGTATTTTATTCTGGGATTGCATTGTGTATGCATGTTCTCAAGTTGGCTTTTTTTAAAATACAAATCTGTACCTACAAATTTTGTGCAGCAGCCATATCTGGTAGAAAGCATCTAGATCCGTCTCGAGAGAGAGTTTATTATTAGTCTAGTAGTGTGCGTTATTTTGCAGGATAATATTGTATTGGACGTGCAAATAGATCACTTTTTGATTCCATTCAAACGATTTGTACATTATGTTGTTTTTATTCACGAGATCCTTATAAATTTACCAGTATTTGCAAGTAGCTCATTCGCTTTATCATAGCCTACACTTGCTATGAAGCTATTCAGCCAAGAACGAACATCATTATCCAATGCAACGTCCGCCCCTTTCCCTTTGTCGGTATAACACTAACAAAAGACAGGAAAATAATAGCCAGCACAGCAATGAAAAGACAGGAAATAATAGCAAGCACAGCAATGTAAGATGCACCGAAAAACCAGACTCCAAAAACCAGGCAGAGTGAGTACGATACAGTAAAACTAGCATGATATGTCAAACTTACTTTTGTACATCCATTCCTTCTGGTTCTTGCATCATTTCGATATGTGTAAGCTTCAAAGCTGTCAAGGTAGTGATTCTATGTGTATATTTTAAGTCAAGAAATAATGGCGTTAACAGTATTTCAACGGCATATGGCACATGCAAACAATTGAAGGATACAAAATAATGAAACAAATAGCACTCACCACTCTGAACAGTGATGTAGAATAATTTGGAGGGTCTGCCCAACAATATGTTTCCAACGGTTGATGAATGTTATGCGCCTTTGTTCCCACAAGTTCCTCCATTGGTATCCTGCTTACATCAATAATTGTCTTTTGAAATTTATTAGTGCTGAAATTTTCTTTATCGGCATGCCACCTGTAACGAAGTGTTACAAAATCGTTGGCGTCAAATCCCTCTGGCACCTTGATATCATCATTAGTCCAAATTGGATTGTGTGGGCTCTGACGAGGATTTTCTTCTCGCGACCCATATAGCAAACGAGGCATGGATAAGCATGGTCCAAGATCTTTCGTTTCTGCCTCAAATATTTCTTCTACTTCGTCACTCGAAAGAACATCCAAGATTGTTACACCTTGCCCAACCGATGGGAGCCTAGCCCTCATTGCCAATGCCTCTTTTACAGATAAGTGCTGTGGCAAGTGCAATTCCTCCCTCTCGAGATAGTACATCCTTCCGTCTGTATCTGTTATCAAGTGCCCTCCGTGCAATTTCATGGTTTGATCCTCTTTTGTTTCATACATGATATTCTTTATTTTTTGCGTCTCATTCATCCCAATGTTGATTAATACCCAATCACCATCATTTTGGCCATTGTAAGTATCATTGTGAATGGCAGCCAGCAGTTGCGTTGTACCAATCACATGATTATCTTTGAGGGTGGGCACTCCTGGCGGTGCATCATTCACTACTTCATCATTCTTTAGTTGTTGTGAGCTTCGTGACTTATCCATCGAGACATCTGCATCATTAGCTAGGTCCACGACTGCTGTATCATCTTCGCGTATATTGTTAAATGTTATATATTCATCCACATCAGTCAACAGCACCCACGTCTTCCCCCTTTGTTTCAACTCTGCCATGCATTTCATGATGAAATACCCCTGACGATTCCGGTGTGTCCATTCGCACCCCTTTTCGGGATCGCTTGCCTGGCATGGACCACGTGGTTGATCGAGAGGTAAAAACTCGTCTTCCTCCCAAATATCTATTTCAATTGCTTCCATGATGATGTTGTGATTATTGTTAGCAGTTGTATTTTTCGCTGATGCTACTGCTATTGGGTTGGTCCATTGCGAGAGGATTTCTTTGGGAGACGTTCGGCTGGAGGGATCGACGGCAATGATTAAGGAACGTAGCGGTAGAATTTGGTAGTGATAGGCGAGCCATTCTCGGAGACGTGGGTTTTCATCATTTACCAAAAGGCAGGCAGAAAGACCGGTAGCGTTAGCCTGATGTTGTTTTTGAAAAGCCGGTGCAGCTTCATCATTATTTGTTTGGATGATATTGCTGATATTATGAATGCCTCGAAATGATTGATTTTTATTTCGAAATGATCGGAGCAGTGGCGGCCCTTCCTCTAGTTGGAGGGTGTTGTAAAGTAACACATTGAGAGAAAGACATATCACGATGAAGAATGACAGCAGAAGCATTGAGGAGTTTATAATATTCAAAGGTGTGATGGCGGAAAATAGTTTTGATCTGTCCAGCGACCGAGACTGAGGAATGTGGCAAGAAACAATGCTTCGTTATTAATTGAACAAAATAATATCCAAACGCCTCTCGGAACACTCGAAAAAAAATGAATAGATCAACGACGCGCTGCGCCTCACTCCAAGATATATGGTAGATGGTAGAGCGCGTGAAGAATTGTAAAAATGTCGCCACACACCTTCATTATTAAATGTATTCCTCTGAACAATGCTGTCAGTCTCAGGTCTCGCACACACATACACGCACATCTACTACTCCCTCTAGCTAGAGAGAGAGGAAGGCGTTGTGCATCGTCTTCGCCAACATCATTACAACATCACGCAACATCATCGGGCACGCAATGCGACAAGAGACAGAAGACGGAAGACGACGGCGCATGCAAAGTGCGAAGGATGGCGTGGTTGTATGATTAATGAGCGCTTTATTAACATTTAAAGTTGAACAAAATCCAGAACTGAGTGAACACTTTCAATTTTTTACTTCAATTCTGATGCTTTTATCTCACGAAAAGCTCGCACTATTTTGTATCGCATATCGCATGTAGTGCATCCTGGATCCTGACGAAAGCGATCACGTCAAATCAAAGGGACCACTGTGCTAGCTGTGAGATGTAGCAGGTTCGGGGACGCCAGTGATTCACCACCATCACAGCCAGCCCAAACTTGCCATATTTCCATTGTCTCCAGTATTATTGTGGGCTGCGCCTCTTTATCGTTTCCTCTCTTTTTCGAGATATCAATCTAGAGCTAGCTAACAATCATTGAGATAATCTAGAGCTTCTATTAATGGTGGTGGTTGTTGACAACATCAACATCATTATTACGTGCGGCTCTTGATCAATTTTTCAAACAATGAACTATTATCATGAAAGTTGGATGGTCAAAATTTATCGCTGCGTCAATTATAGAAGTATCGTATTACGCAGAATTCAGATGATCAATGCGTAAAAGTGTTTTTAATATTATTTACTTATTCTACTCTTATGTGAGTCTACAAAAAGATATGTACATTTCTACGGAAACTACTACCCAAATAATCAAAACTACACTTGAATTGCCATTACGTATCTGCTAATTAATAATGATCAAACACAGTTAACTACCTAATCAGAACCAGTTAACTGGTGACCAAACTTAACGATTCAAACTATTCAATTCAAAACCAATGTCTAGAACCTCTTTCTTTCATTGCTATCATCAACGTCTTNAGGATTCAGCAATTCCGGCGCTAGGAGAAAGCGCGCGGCGTTTGGTAAGAGAGGTATGCTGACGATTTCCTCTAAGGCTTTTCGCGATTGACTGATCGATGAGACTCAACCCGAAGATGGCAACGAAGGCAACAAGATTGAATTTAACCATGATGGAAGTGAATTGAATTTTTGAAATTGATTGGCAGACAAGTGTGCTGAAAAAATATTTTTATGAGAGCGAGATTGGAATAGTTTAACTTCTCTAGAGAGAGAGGGTTCAATACCCGCATGCAGCGAATTATTCATTCATGCAGATGCACACACGATTCATTTCGTTGCCAGGTCAGAATGTAAATACTGAAATCTGAAATCTCTACCTCTAGAGATAGGAGGTATCGTAGTATGTTTGTGTTAGGGTTAGGGTAGATAGTCCCTCAAAAATGGAATGTTATTCTACGCATTTAATTCTACTAAAAATGGAACACATTTCCATGAATTCATTCACATGCACGACCAGTGCAGAGCATTGTAGTCTTTTTATCCGTCCGGGTTTCACGAGATTTATTTCGCGAAGTAATAGTATGTATCTACCTTTCGTACACCAAGTATCGTAGTAAAAAATTAAACTTTTAAACAAGATTTTGCGAAGTGTACTCCAATCATTTTGTGTACTCCTATCGTATTGTACTAATCCTACCTGGAAGACCCTAGACGAGCCGCACGTAGTACGTACTACGTCCCATCCAAGTACCCCCGTATGTACAAAATATCTGTCCATATTATTATTTATCAAACCTTGAGCTTGCCGGACTTATCGCCAAAAAATCATGTTGGCATGATAAAAATCATGCCGGCATTATTTTTATCATGCCAACCAAAAAATTTGTATCTCAAAACTCAAAAGGTACTATGAGAGATGGACCTGCGATGAGTGATGAGCGATACAGTGGGCTCTGCCCTGCGTCTGCTGTAT
>JALLAR010000775.1:0-12822 GCA_036939335.1 Conticribra guillardii
CCTAAACATATAATTGTGTGCGGTAATAAGTTTTGTTGTGTGGTTCAATGATCAACTTACTTTGCCACATGGGTTTTCACTGCAAGACTGCAAGACACGTCTAAAAAGTAGTATGGCCAGAACATCCCTAATCATGGGTTTTTGCTTGTTGTATTCTTTCCCAGAGCCTACCATTATTTTGGAAGGCCTCAAATATCATCCATAAACATATACTTGTGTGGGAATAAGTTTTATTGGGTGGTTCAATGATTAACTTACTTTGTCACATGGGTTTTCATTGTCAGACATGTCTAGAAAGCAGTACTATAGCTATAGTGAGAACATCCCAAAAATGGGTTTTGCTAGTTGTATTCTTTCCCAAGCCCTTTCCCAAGGCCTACCATTGTTTTGGAAGGCCTCAAACATCATCCCTAAACATTTATAATTGTGTGGGAATAAGTTTTATTGAATGATTCAATGATTAACTCACTTTGCCATATTGTTTTTTCACTGCCAGAAGTATGGCCAGAACATCTCTAATCATGGGTTTTTGCTTGTTATATTCTTTCAACTTTTTGGAAGGCCTCAATTATCATCCCTTAACATATATTTGTGTGGGAATAAGTTGTATTTGGTGATTCAATGATTAATTTACTTTGCCACATGTTTTTCGTTTTCACTGCCAGACATGTGACATGTCTAGAAAGGAGTATGACCAGATCCTTCCCCCCACCATGGGTTTTTGCTTGTTGAATTCTTTCCCAAGGCCTGCCATTGTTTTGGAAGGCCTCAAATATCATTTCTAAACAAATATGTTTGTTTAGGAATAAGTTTTATTTGGTGATTCAATGATTAACTTACTTTGTCATATGATTTTTCACTGCCAGACATGTTGTCTAGAAAGCAGTATGACCAGAACATCCCAAATACTAGGTTTATGCCTATTGTATTCTTTCCCAAGGCCTGTCAACTTTTTGGAAGGTCTTAAACATCATCTCTAAACATATATGTTTTGTGGGAATAAGTTTTATTGGGTGGTTCGATGATTATTTACTACTTTGCCATATGATTTTCACTGCAAGATATTTCTAGTAGAAAAAAGAGTATGGGTATGACCAGAACATCCCCAAAAATGGGTCTTTGCTTGTATTCTTTCCCAAGGTCTGCAATGTAAACTTTTTGGAAGGCCTCAGTTATCATCTCTAAACATATGGTTGTGTGGGAATAAGTTTTATTGGATGGTTCAATGATTAACTCACTTTGCCACATTGTTTAACCTACCAGACATGTCTAGGAAGCAGTATGGCAAGTCCTTCCCATCGTGGGATTTTGCTTGCTGTTGCATTCTTTCCCAAGGTCTACTATTGTTTTGGAAGGTGCCAAACGTCATCTCTAAACATATATATTTGTATGAGAATAAGTTATATTGGATTGTTCAATCATTAACTTACTTTGCCACATGGGTTTTCACTGCACGACATGTCTAGAAAGCATTATTGCCAGAACCTTTGTTAACCTTCTCACTATGGGTTTTGCGTGTTGTATTCTTTCCCAAGGCATGCCAACTTCTTGGAAGGCCTCAAGCATCATCTCTAAACATATATACTTGTGTGGGAATAAGTTTTATTGGGTGGTTCAATGATTAACTCACTTTGCCACGTGGTTTTTTACTGCTGGAGATGTCTAGATCTTCGAGAAAGGAGTATGGCCAGAACCTTCCCACCATGGGTTTTTGATTGTTGTATTGTTTCCCAAGGCCTGCCATTGTTTTGGAAGGCTTCAAACGTCATTTCTAAACTAATGTTTGTGTGGAAATAAGTTTTATTGGGTGGTCTAATGCTAATGATTAACTTACTTTGCCATATGATTTTGAACTGCAAGACATGTTGTCTACAAAGCAGTATTCAGAATGACCAAAACCTTCCCATGATTGGTTTTTGCTTGTTGAAATCTTTCCCAAGGCCTACCATTGTTTTGGAAGGTCTCAAACATCACCCCTATATATATATACATATATATATTTGTGTGGGAATAAGTTTTATTGGATCTTTCAACAATTAACTTACATTGCCACATGTTTTTTTCACTGCTATACACGTCTACAAAGCATTCAAGCCAGAACACCCCCAAACATGGGTTTTTGCTTATTGTATTCTTTCCCAAGCCCTGCCAACTGTTTGGAAGGCCTCAAAAATCATTCTTAAACATATATAATATTTGTGTGGGAATAAGTTTTATTTGGTGATTCAACAATGATGAACTCACTGCACATCAACCAGCTCATTCCTTGCTATGTTGGAGTGCATAAGGGACAACAGGGCAAACTCAGTTAAGGGGGCCCTATGGGCCCACTTCACAAAATTATGTGTATCTACAGGAGAATATTGTACCTGGCTTTGCTGGCCCTCTGCCACAGGGGACAGATTGGGAAAATGAAAATGATACAGGGTAGTATCACATGGACTTGCAACTTGACTTGGGTGGGTGGAACACCTACCTGGGAAATGCAATTTAGGTAAACACTTTACAGTCCCACTAAATGTATTAAAAAACAGTTTTGTATTATTATGAGAATGAATTAGCAGAATAATAAGCTTGGGTCAACCTAGTTTTAAAACTAGTAGGTCGACCTGCAACATTTGACCTACTAGTATGTCAAGCCTTAGGTCAAGTGCCAAAAGGCAACCTATGACCTAACATTAGGTCAGCCAAATTGGCACTGACCTGACCTAAGTTAGGTCAGCAAAATTAGTCCCGACCTAACCTAAGTTCATAGGTCTGGCCTATTTACAAGTCTGGTGGTCCAGATATGGGCTATATAATTACTATATAGTCAGGCTATCCACAGAATTTTTTTTCATAGTTGGGCTGTGGAAAAGTTAGATACACTAAAATGTTCAGCTCAATGAGCGACAAGCTGAATCCATAACTGCATTGAGCCAGAGCTGAAAATGATCTTGAAGACAAATTTGCTTAAAGGCAGACAGCTGGTCTGTCAACAAAACCCCATTTTGAGCTGCCCATGTCTCTAACCAATCTCAAATTAGCTCAATCCATATTCCTCACCAGCAGGTCACTGAGGAGAGGATCATTTCACATGAGAACACCTACATCAACTTCCTCCTCAGAAGACAAACCGATAGCTGGTGAAGAGGAAAAATATTACTATAATGTTGTAAAGTGGGCTCTGTATTTAGTTAATGTATTTAGTTAATGTATTTAGTTAATGTATTTAGTTAATGTATTTATTTAATATTCAGTTAATATATTCAGTTAATGCATTTAGTTAATGTATTTAGTTAATTTGTTTAGTTAATTTGTTTAGTTAATGTATTTAGTTAATGCATTGACTGAAGGTAATGTGTTGGATCATTAATGTTTGCTGGTGTTGGTGCGTGGTGTGGATCATGATGGTGGTCATGCAAAAAGACATTGCATGACATACTTGTCAGTAGGTTTGGCATAGAATAGATTGGTCTAAAAATCTTGGTCAGGTCAGCTAGCCTAAGCCTAAGCTGGCCAATATTTACACTTGGCATAACCTGACCTAACCTAAGTCCACATGGATTAACACTTGTCTCACCTAAAATCTAGCCTAGATAATAGATTCCCCAGTCCAGCTCTTGACCTAACTCATTTCGGTCATGCAAACTCGAACCTTCACCTTGACTTGATAACTTAAAATATATTAAAAGAAATATATTATGACTTAGTAAGGCTCTTTGGGTTACCGGAAATTAAATCTCTGGCGTTGTTTCTGATGCAAAGAACGGCTTTGTGTTGATAGCATTTGGATAGCATGTATATCATTTGTGTTACAGTGAGTGTATTATATCATGCTTTGTGATTGCATGTGTATGCTGTGTGACAGAACATGTGCTGTGACATGATAGCCTTTGTCTTTATTGTCTTGTTACGATGTGTGTTGTTAACCTTTGTGTGGTTATTTGCCGTTGTATTGTTAGTATTAGCATGAGTGCTGCTGGACTTTGTCTTTGTGTTTTTGGTCCATGTGCTATCAGTACCTTTTTCAGCCTGTGTGTTAGCATGTGTGATAGCCTGTGTGTTAGCCTCTGTTGTGACAATAGCAATTATGTCGTCCTTATGTTGACCTCAGAGTGAACCTTTGTGTTAGCCTTTGTGCAGTAAGTGGAATGAGCTGGGAAGGAGAAAAACTTTGACTTTGACTTTGTGGACATACACTCTGTCTTTATCTCAATTAAAAAGACATAAGAATAAGATAGATTAATTGTTTTAGGAATTATTCACCTGTCACCATTCATACATCACCATAATGAGTATGCAGTGTGGTTGTATGACGATGTGTGCAACCCTCTGCTGGGAGCTAAAACCTTTTACACATCAATAGAGATAGAGGGATGGTTTTTTGGCTTTGGTGATATGCTGTGTCAAGAACATTGGAAAAGTAATGAGCCATCATATTTCTTTCTTGGACTCACATAATTTGCTCAGAAAATCAATATTGAGACTTGGTTGAGCCTCATATTTTTGTGAATAGAGAACAGTAATTTATGAATTATGTATCCCAATAATATATATTATACTACATGTGTGTGTGAGTGTTATGTGGTATGAGTGATATGGTTTTCTGGTGTCTTGTGGGTCTTGTAAGATCTGTCTTCATACAAAAAGATCTAGTGTGCATTTTAGGAATTGTCACCATTTTTTATCACCACTCACCTTTTACACCTCCACAATGATTATGTAGATGACAGGGTAGTTGGGTTATTGATTGTGTCCACAACCCTTTATATCAACAGAAAACGTGTTTGTGTTTGGTTTTGATAATGTACTGTTGTATCAATCACACTGACAATGTCATCGGCTATATTTCTAGCATGGAGTGGAATACTTTGTTAGACGGAAACAATATTTAGACATTTGTGAAATGGATACAGTCCATACTTTGTGTATCCCAATGATATTGTACATTGCACCATGTGTTCAATGATTTAATGGCATCTTTTGGATCTTGGAACATCTATCTACACACAAAATATATATATATATATGTTTAGGCATTATAACCACCTGTCACCATCAACATATAGAGAAAGAGGCAGGGTTGTTTGGAGTTGGTGATTATGATGTTCTGTGTCAAGCACATTGGCAAGAAAGTAATGAACCATCATATTTTTCACAGATTGGGTGATCCTACATGAATCAGTTTTTGTATTACATGATTAAAATTGTTGCCACACATTTCTATCATTAGAGATAATGTTTTGAGCCTTACAGCAGCATGGTGATGGTGGCTGTTTTGGAATGGGATACAACAGAGAAAAACCAGGGCGACCATGAGTAGTCAAACTTTCCCAAAGATTACTTCTGGAGTGAAACATTTTTTTATGTCTACATGAATGATTGTTTGTATTAAATTACCAGAATGGTTCCCATACATTTTATCCTTAGTAGAGAGGATGTGTTGAGCCTTACAAGATGGTGGCTGTGTTTGGTTTGTGATATCAGAGAAAACCAGGGTGGCCATGATCAGCCATATTGTTTTATACGATGAATGTTGGAATGAAAAACTGTGCTTCTACCTGAATCATTGTTTGTTTTACGTGGTTTGAATTGATTGGAATGGTTCTCACATATTTCTATTATGAGAGAATAAGATGTTTTGAGCCTTGCAAGATGGGCTGTATTTGGTTTGGGATATAGATATAACTACAGAGATAAACAATTGTGACTATGAGCAGACATACTCTCATACAAGGCTTTTGGAGTGAAATATTGTGTTTCTAAGTAAATCATTGTTTGTATGACAGGATCAGAATGGTTCTCACACATTTCTATATCATTAGAGATGCTGTTTTGAGCCTTGCAAGATGGTGACTGTGTTTGGTTTGGGATATAACAGAGAAAACCAGGGTGACCATGAGCAGCCATATTATTTTGGTTTTGTATGTGAATGTTGGAATGATCACATTTTGTTTTCACCTCCTAAATCATTGTTTGTATTGCATGATTCAAATGGCTCCCATACATTCATATCATTAGATATGATTTTTTGAGCCTTGTTACAAGATGGTGGCTGTCTATGGTTTGGGAGGATACAACAGAGAAAAAACCAGGGTGACCATGATCAGTCATGCTCTCAAATCTCACATCAATGATTTTAGGAATGAGATTGTGTTTCTGCCTGTGTTTGTTTTCCATGACTAGAATCTAGAATTGTTACCACATACTTCTATATATATACAATTACAGATGATGTTTTGAGCCTTGCAAGATGGTAGCTGTGTTTGGTTTGAGATACAGCATACAACAGAGAAAACCAGATTGACCATGATCAGCCATATTGTTTTGTAGTGTGTGAATGTTGGAATGAAAATATTGTGATTCTACCTGAATCATTGTTTGTATAACAATAGGACTAGGTAGAATGGTTACTATGCATATATTATTAGAGATGATATTTTGGCTGTGTTTGGTTTAGGATACAACAGTGAAAAACCACAGGGTGACCATAAGCAGCCATAATGTTTTTTATGTGACGAATGTAAATCATTGTTTATATTACATTAATATAATGTCTCCCACACATTTCCATATATTCAGAGATGATATGTTGAGCCTTTCAAGATGACATCAGTACTTGATTTGGTATACATCATAGAAAAAAGGTTGCCCTTGAGCAGTCATACTCTCACATAGATAACTTTTGGAGTGAAAATTGTGTTTCTACATGAATCATTGTTTGTATTAATATATGGCTAGAATTGTTACCACATATTTCAATACAATTAGAGATGATGTTTTGAGCCTTGTAACATGGTGGCTGTCTTTGGTTTGGGATGCAATACACAACAGAGAAAAACCAGGTTGACCATGAGAAGCCATATTGTTTTGTATGTGAATCGCTGTGAATGTTGGAATAAAAAGTTTTGTTTCTACATGAATCATTGTGTGCATTACATGATTAGATTTTAGATTGGTTACCACACACTTTAGATATGATATTTTGAGCCTTGCAAAATGGCGACTATGTTTTGTTAGTGATATAACAGAGAAAAATCAGGATGACCATAACCATGAGCCATGAGCAAGAATCATACTCTCACATAGGTGACTTTTGGAGTGAACATTTGTGTTTCCAAGTAAATCATTGTTTGTATTACAGGATCAGAATTCCCACACATAGTTTATAGCATTATATGATGTTTTGAGCAATGCAACATGGTAGCTGTGTTTGATAGGATACAACAGAGAAAAACCAGGGTGATCATGATCAGTCATACTCTCACCTACGTGACTTCTAGAGTGAAAAATGCATAACAATAGAGGGAGGGTTGTTTGGCTTTGGGGTTTTGCTGTGTCAAGCACATTGAAAAAGTAATGAGCCATTGCATTTCTTTCATGGAATGTTGTACTTTGTTAGGCAGAAAATCAATATTAAGTCATGGTGGAGGAGCCTCATATTTTTGTGATTAGAGCACATTCAATCTATGAATTATGTATCCCAATAACACACACACACACACGCACACACACATATATATATCATTGTCATGGGGTATGAGTACAATGGGTTTTTGGTGTCTTGTGGGTCTTGTAAGATCTCTTTTCATACAAATACACAAACACAAAGAGCCAGCATGCCACAACCATTTCACACTTTCTATGCATTGGGCACATGCAATATAAAAGTATTGTATCTCTATCCCGTTGATGTATGTCAAGGGGTATGACTCTGCGGTTTTTTTCTGTTTTTTCAATGAAGACAAGGCTGAGCAGGATGAAGATGAATGGGATACTGTTGATGGGGATGATGATGATGATGAAGTAGGAATTGGAAGTGTTGAAAGGGAGGATGACACATATTATGGTTTCATATGATATTGTTGCATTGTGGTTGCTACAAAAAAATATTATTAATGGCAGTTCACTTGCACATCATAATGCTAAATATCATGATCTAATCACAAATCACAGCACATTAATCTTGTTACAATAGTAGTGTTTGATCTTGAAACCATGAAAATTGTGAAGTAATTATGCAATGATGCATATGCAGAAGTATGCACATGGGTCAACCTTGGCTTAAAACTAGGCCAACCTGCAACATTTGACCTGCAACTTATATTAGGTTGGACCAGGTTAGGACTGAAGATTATGAGTGCCAAAGTGCAACATATATATATGTCCAAGCATTAAGTCAGCCGAATTGGCCTCGACCAAACATAGGTTACTAGGTCAGAAAAACAGCCCCAGCCTAACCTAAGTTTATTGGTCTGGCCTATTTAGAAGTCTGATTATTTAGTATTAGTAGTGGAGGATATGGATGGTAAGTTTCTTGGTAATAGTATTTGGAGAAATTTGGACTAGTTTAATGAGTTTGATACTATGTGTTGTTTTTAAATGAAAGTGATTGATCAAGAACTCTTTGGTGTTGTTTAAATATTTCCCAGGACCTTTTGGTTCATATATCAGACTATGACTGGTGGCATCATCTCCAAAACACACCCTCCCACAATTATTTTGTGCTTACTACACCTTACATAATTCAAACATTTTTGTTTTGGCCTTGTTTTCCAAAGAAACTATATTTTTATTTTTTATGTTTAGTCTAATTCTGAAGCAATCTTTTTTGGCTTCCTCCAGCTTACTTTTACTTAGATGTGTTACTGAAGAATTATCTTATTGCACAAGCCTACTTTAAAACCTGCTTAATTAAGGAGTATCTTCATCACTCTTTACTTTGCTCAGGCTTCCCCTTAAGACATAATTGTTAAGATTACAAATGTAGGCTTGCTTATCTGGATTATGGGGTCATATCAAATTTGGCACCAAGTCAAAGTGTTTATACTCAAATGCCACACAGAACCCATATCCAGATGGAGGAGATGTGCTTGCAATTTTGCTAACCACCCACAGTTGTAGATGAGCAAGTATGCAACTAATAATTGAAATTGGAAAATTTCAAATTGGTCCGGCATCAAGTATAGCCTCAGCCCATTATCTGCCACAGTTGTGGAACTCGACCAAGTGCTGGACGCTGGACAAGGAATACTTTGACCTGCTTTCTGGTCTGGGTGTTAATCAAAATATTGTCAAAGCTTGGAGGACCATCCCAACATGTTTCCCTGGTGTCGGCTTGCCTGATCTGATGCTAGAAACAACAATCGCAAGGATTAATACATTTCTCCAGCACTTCTTGTTGGTCGGATGCATCGGAACAGCACTCTCGTCAGCCTCTCTCAAGTATCTTCAACTGGAAATTGGAACAAACAAATTCCCACTCATGGAATCATATGATGACTTCCAAATGGTGGCAACTTGCTCGTGGGTGAAGGCATTCTGGGAGGGCCTGCACAGATTTGGTGTAAATCTGCGGATCCAGCACACGGACATCCCCTTGCCCCGTGAGCGGGACAAACTTCTGTGCAATATGTTTCTGGAGGCAGGATAGTCTGGGACAGACCTGTGTTGCATCAATCGAGTCAGAGTTCAGCTGGAAGCACTATTTCTTTCAGATATTGTCACAGCACGGACGACAAATTGACCCACAATACTTAGTGGATATGGAGAATACTATGTCATGCTCTGCCTATGATTGGCCGGAAGAGCGTCCATCACCCACTGACTTCCTGTTGTGGACCACCGCCCTGCAACGAACCACAGGTCTGGGGTTATACCTTCATGAAAGCCTTGGCCCCTGGACCGCATCATCTCATAAGATATGGGACTGGATGCATGACACAGAGAGAGACAAAATCATCCACATCAAACCCAATTGATACAACATACAACAAATATTACTCAAGCCATGGTTGCTGCACCCACTTGACACATATCTATTGCAGGCACTCCACCTCCACAGCTCCTCTTCCCACCACTTTAGTGCCATGCTCTATCAAACAATTTTGACCTGGGCATGTGCGGTTTCTTAATACTGGCCCCTCCCTGGCTCTGCCATCTTCTGCTGGAGAAATATCCTTTGAAACCAGACTCAAACAAAATGGAGGCAAATGGATGTGGGAGCAATTGGCGGTAGACAATAACGACTTTGGCTGGCTTGCATCTGCACTTACAAATGGAACAGCAGTCACCATTACAGATGGATCTTACAACAGGGATATGCCGCCCAACATTTTTGGAGCTGGATGGATCATTTACTGCTTTTGAACAGGAAAACAAGTCATGGGTAATTTTTATGAAGTTTCTACATCCGCTGACTCCTACCACAGTGAGCTCCTAGGTCTATTAGCCCTACATATCTTCCTGTGGAACGTGGAACAACACTACTCCCTGGCATCAAGTCCAACTCAAATATGGTGTGACAATTTGGGTGCACTAATGGCCACAAAACGTCCCTGCAAGCAAGTTGCCACTGGAACTAAACAAGCACATGTTTTCCGCTCCCTGCGCCCGTTGCGCTGCAAACACAAAACCACACATCAATATTTTCATGATCTTGCTCACCATGACAATCTTCTCTCCTGGGAGTGCCTGTCATTGCAAGCACAACTGAACTGTATCTGCAATGCACAGGCCAAGACAGCAGTTATCGGCATGGAGAAATGGCTCCACCTTGCACAGGTCAACAAACAACAAACCTTGCCATTCAAAGCAGTTGCGGTTTTCGTGGGAGGGGTCAAACAAATCTCCGATGTTGGCTCTGACTTACGGTTCCAGATGGGAAGAGTCAAGGCTCAAGAGTGGTACAACCAACACGAGATCTTTCATCCAACAGTTTTTGACTTAGTAGATTGGCCAAGCCTGGACGTCACCCTCAGCTACAAACCACAAATATATCAGATCTGGCTGTCAAAACAAGCCTCAAATTTCTGTGCAATGGGCAAGCAACTTCATTGGATCGATAACAGAGTCACATCAGCATGCCCCAACTGTGACATGCCAGATGAATGTGCCTGTCATCTCAACATCTGTCCAAACGAGGGCAGATCGCAATTGTTCCAAGACAATGTGGCAAGTCTTCAAGAATGGCTTCATCAACCCCACACACATCCAGCAATTGCCCACTTTACACCCGGTTATATCTCTGGCCGAGGTATGCTAACTTTTGCCAAATTTGGCAACCTCTCGTTAGATATGCAAGATCTTGGGAGATGCCAAGATGCCATCGGATAGAGGCACTTCATGGAGGGGAAGATTTCAAAACACTTCCTTGAGCTACAACAAGTCCACCTCCTTACCGTCAACACCCTCACCACTCTACGTGCATGGATTCATACTTCATCTCCAAAATCATCAATATTACACACTCACAATGGATTTATCAAAACTACACCAAACACACTCCACAAATGGGACGTTGCGCCTCAAAGAAGCCCGGGAGGATATACAGCTCAAAATCAACTGTCAGCTAAACCTACTACACCCAGGATAAATCCAAGAAGACAGCAAATACCTGCTGGAAGTAGATCAGATGGGGGACATGGAGTCAAAACCTCTTGAGGAGCAACAGTACTGGCTATACCCCATCAAGGCGGCCTGGGCTACAGGCAGTAGAATCATTGGACAGCGCCGTTGCTCTCCCCCATCCCATGTTCCTCCTTCAATCACACAACCCACACATTGTACTCGGTTGAATGCGGAGGGAACATGCGCTGGTGCCCCACAACATGTAGTACAATTCTCTGTGGACCAGAGACTACTGAACAAATGCAAGTTTCCAGATTGACACCCTTTCTCTTGTTCCAGATGTTGACGGATACATCTTTAACCAATGTCCTGGCCCTTGTACCAATGGGAGGATTCCTCCGTGGTCTCAACTCACCGCCAGTGATAGAAACAAGTAAACCAATTATAAGTAAACAAGTAAAGTAAAAGTAAAATCAGCTTTTTTGGGCTTACTCGGATTTTTTGGCAACATGGCTTACTGGAGTAATTTCAACGAGGGGCAATCCCATCCATAGTTTACTTTAATTTACTTTAAAAAATGATTATCCCTGTTATTTTTGAAAGAGACTTAGTAATATTTATTTTACTTCTGTTTACTGAGATTTGTTGCATCATTCAAATACTTTACTTTACTGAATATAGGGTCATTTTGACCTTACTTTACTTTTTTCAAAGTACTACTTATTTCTATCTCTGATCACCGCCTCTCTGTTTAGTTGCCCTAAACGGATGATTTCAAAGACCATATGTGTCTATGTAGGTAGTACTAAGTACTAAGTTCCTATATAATTTCTTAAGTTATTTATTTGGTTCCAATTTTGGTTGTATGTTCTAAAATGTTCTAAGTTTTTTAGGGAGGTATTTATTTTTGATGATTTTTACTTTTACTTCACTAATAAAATCTGCTAACAAATCTACAAAAACTGATCTACTTGTTTATTGAAAAAATAGAATACAGTAGAACGCAACAAATTTGAACCAAACTTAATATAATCATCACAATTTACAACATCATACAAGACTAGTAGAAGTAGATAATACTCATGATGCTCATAATTTTAATGATATACCATGATCCCAAGGTTAGAAAAAAGGAAAAAGGATATCAATCTTTCTCTTTCTGAGGTTCAGCAAACACTATTAACACTGAGAACTTTAGCTTTAGAAATATCCCCAAACCCAAAGTTACATATCTTTCTAACATTTGAAACAATTCTCTCTTTGGTGATCTGGTGATATTATGAATAGTATGAAGCCATGTTTGAGGGTCAACCGGGGCACTGCTGACATACCAACTGTCTACCCATTTCACATTTCCCCTTTTGGATCATTGCTTCCTGCTCTCCTTGCTCCAAGCAATACATAGAGTAAATATGACAAGTTCGCGCAAAAGTCACAAAAAATCTAGACTTCACAGTTTTTGACATTTGGTCATGAAAAGTGGTTATTTGG
>JALLAR010000776.1:0-12846 GCA_036939335.1 Conticribra guillardii
CAAAGGACACACATCACGCAACTATGACGACTGCAGGGCGGAGTAAAAGATCGAGTGTGGTTCAATTTGCGGCCGACGATGGTAACCGTTCAAAGTCCATGTCGGCACTGCACTCTGCGGGCAAGAGAGGTAATCGTTTCACTGTGAGGGGCAGCGTCCGCATGGATAAACTCAAGAGTTTACAGTTTGAGCTTGCAGATACGCTTGACAAGGACCAAGATGACAATGCAGAACCACAAGACAGCAAGGACGGTGATGCTCCTTCCTCGCGAAAATTATTCAACACACAATCAGAGAGATACAGCAAGGCGGTATCGCTGCTTGATTCGGACGACGAAGATGGCGAAGACGGCGGCCATGCCGGCCGACGCAGGCGCAGTTCCTTGCACTTTGACTTTCTTGAAGCGCTCGATGAGGAGGATGAAGATGCAAAGAATGTTGGAAACAACATGATTGCCAAAGCGAAATGGTGGCATGGGTATTGCATGCAACATTACGCTTTGGGCGAAGTATCCCACTGGGGCTCGCGTAAGTCGAACATTTTTTCGCCCTTTTATCCTATTCTTACACCGTTGTGCACGTTCATTGTCACATCATTGTATGTAATCTAACTGTTCTTCATTTTTAATTCTTTAATTTTAGATGTCGACGGAAATGGTCGCAGAAACGCCTTGGTCTGATGGATGCAAGAATGGCCTCGACTATTGCATTTGCCCCCGCCCGCGAAACTATCTGTGCAGATAACATCGTATCTTTGGTATTACTCACAATCGCGCGATCAACGGCGTGGTTCGATTATCCGCTCTACATGGTCCTCTTTTTGAGCAAAGCAAACAACTTGAACAACTTGATGCAAACTACCTCCCTTAGAGTGTGGATCAACTTTTCTGACTATCATCATGTTCATCGTCTTTTTGGAATTATTGTACTTATTGAAACAACATCGCACAGTTTTTTTCATCTATTAAGGTGGGGATTGCGCAGTGACATCAAGGTAATTTGTTTTCGGCTATATTTTACATTTTTCGTGTTTTTTTAATATGATATTGATTACTGATTATTTCAATTTGTTCCTGTGGCATATCATTCGACATTCAATCACAGCTACTTTGGTCAACCAACACGGGGATAACCGGCATGATTGCATTGATTCTTGGTCCACTCATTGTTCTACCCATGGCATTGCCCGCCGTTAAAAAGATATTGGCTTTTGAATACAGAAAAGGTGAGCTCTCAGTTCTGTTGAACTGCCAATATTTTCACAAATGTTTTGTGACATATTTCAAAACATCTATCTCACCACAGCCATGCCTATGTATGTGTAATATCAGCACTTCATTATTTGTCAGTTGTTTGGGGTTTAGTCATGTGTTTCCACGCGCCGGCGCGAATCTATTGGTTATTTGGAACTGCTCTAGTCATTTATCTGTTAGATCAACTTGTCGGAATGTTCCATAAAACATATCTTCTCGAGTCCGCCCATTTCGAACGCCTCAGTGAAGGAACCTGCCTCATTACGTTCAAGAACCCACCTGGATGGGGAGAGAAGAATGCCGCCTATGTCTATCTCATGCTCCCGTGGTTGTCAAAGTCGCAGCATCATGCCTTCACAGTTTTTCCTAGTTCAGAGCCAAATCATTCTTCAATCTGTATTTCAAAGGCTAGTAAGAGTTGAAAGGCAGTTGTCCTGTAATAGACCATGTTCAATGGAAAAAACTCACTTTTATTCCGTGTTGATTTTTCTCATAAAACTCAACAGGAGAATGGACAACAGAACTGATGGAGCGGATCACAGTTCCAGCCCATAGACCCGCATATGTAACTGGGCCCTACATTTCTCCCTTTAGTTCACCGGCAATGGATTGCGAAAACCTTGTGATTGTCGGGAGTGGCATAGGCGTGACTCCAGCCATTTCTATTATCAAACAATATGTTCAAACAAACAGACGCCCCAATTTAGTGTGGATGTGTAAGGATGCAGGACTTGTGGAACACTTTCTAAGTGATACATTGAACTACTTTGGGGGTAAGGTATATTTTATTGCTCCAGTCAATAGGGTTACTAAACACTTTTCGTGAATTATATTCTAATATTTGTTGCGTTCAATTGCACTTTCTTCACAACATAAAGGACTTGGCTTCACAATAATTTACTATACGGGGAAACGCCCCATCATATTTGAGGAGGATTTGCCAGCAAATGTCTTCATCTTTAACGGCCGTCCAAACTTGGAAAACACAATATCCGGGATTATTTACAGTATTGCAAGCGGTGAGGGCCTTCCCGAGCAGCTCATCAAGAACGTTCAAACTTTAACCAAGGCTCCTAAGGAAGCTGTCATCTGCAAATTGTTGGTAAAATGGGCCCTTTCGATTTATTCCGTTGGACAGCTGTTCAGATATGCTGTCAAAGCATCGGGCATTGAAGAAGACGAGGACGACGAAGAATTGGGCGAGCTTATGTCAAACTACAAGGGTGTAATATACATATTGAACCAGTTGCTTGGTGATAACTTGATTCACGTCAGGGAGAAGGTTGATCAGATCTTCAACGAAGTCAACGTCCAAGATCTAATCGACGAAGAAAAATTTGGCGATTTGCTCGATGCATTAGCATCTGGTGACGACGACGATGTCAAAATCAGTGAAATGAGCGAAGGATTGAAGCAATTGAAAAAAACCCAATCCATCTTTGATTCTCGAAATCTTGATGGTAATAACGCGGACAAAATTAACAATCAGGCCAAGAATTATCTGAAGAACGATGATAAATATTCTGCCAAAACTTGGAGTATGCTGTACTGTGGAGGTTCTTCAGCTATTCATTCACAGTTGAAAACGTATAAGCGCAATTATGGCATTGGTTTGGCAGTGGAGAAATTTGATTGGTAAATGGATTAAGTTTTTTTGTGTGAAGTCATTGCGACTGATTTCCATTTTTTTAAATGTATATATATATATATATATAACAACTTAGCGTTCATTTTCAGTAAGCGCATTGATCTTGTCAACTTCATTAATTGGGGCGCCATTTTTCAATAGATGCGATCTGTATGATTTCAAATCATGATTGTACAACTTCGTTGTATTTGCAATGGAAAGACTTAATTTCTCTATCTCTCGATTATTATCATGTAAAAATTCACTGAGATTTGATAAAAGTATGTCGGACCTTTCCTTTTTCAATCCTGAAGAATGCAGTATGTGTTGGAGATGTCGTTCAATTGTAATGTTGTATTCACTTTGCTCTAGCAATTTATCTCGCAGCGTTTCCTTTTTTGTCTTATTCTCCTTAGAAGCGTCTTCGGTTGCATCTTCAATGCAGTCCAGCAGACTATCTCTTTCGTCTTCCACTTCGCTGATTTTTTTCTCGAGCAGATTCAGCCGCTCTTTTGCTTCTCGGGTTGTGTTTCGAGTAGACGAAAGTCTTAACTTTGTGTTCTTCAACGAAACATTGTTCTTTTCCTTGTCTTTTGTCTTGGACTTTAAATTTGCAACCTTGTAAACAAGGATATTAATTTTTGTTAACGATGCCTAAACCTAGCAAAAAAAGACATTTCAACAAGGCAATTCTATCTCACCTTTTCTAAGCAGACAGAAAGTTCTTCACCACCCTCATCATTGTCGCCTTTCAAGTAATTGCTATCAGACAAGTGTTGTACAGCATTTTTCCTCAGCTTTCTTATTTCAGATTGCATTTCTTCTATGTCAATTTGTTGTTTTCTTTCAACATCTTGAAAGTATTTTTTCATTTCTTCGCAAGTTTTTTCGTGCGATTTCATCAAGTCATCAACATGGATTTGTTTCCTTGAAGAAATCATTTCCAATTCATATATCCTCCTAGCTTCTAGCTGTTGGTCGAGTTCACTATGTTGGTTTTTGCATTTTTTCTGAAACAGCTTCAGATCTGTGTCAAGACCTCCTTTCAATTTCAAAAGATCGTCAGTATTTGTTTGTTGAATGCTTTTTATTTCGACTACATACTTCTCCTCTATCTCATTCAGTTTGATCCTCTTTTCTGCCTTGGCCGAGTCAATGTCTGTTACATTTTTCTTATGCTCAGATGCAGTAAAATCTAATTTTGATCTTATTACATCATCACTCTCTTTCAATTTGTTGTCGTGGCAATACTTAATGAAGTTTGCCTTTTGTTTGTAAACCCGCAGCTCAACATCATTGTCTTCTTCTATATTTTCAATCGCCAGGTCTGTCTTCTCTATCTTCATGTTCAATTCTAGGATCTGCTCTCGTGTGATGTCATAGTATGATTGCAGAGAACCATGCTCGACTTGCGCCATGTTTCTATTTTTTCGACTGACATCAAGGTTACATTCCAATTGTGCCACAATTGCCTTGAGCTCCTCGATAGATTTGTTGCTCCACTCCGGATTTATTAAGTCTGCCCGTTTGTCCTTCTAAAAGGAGGAAAGACACGTGGACGACGCGAATTTTGGGATTTGTTTTAATACTAAGTGCAACAAAATAGCATCATTCACAGTACTCACTTTCCCCTTGCCTTTGTCCTTCGAGTTCCCCTTTTTCGGCGCCATTATTGATCAGTTACTCAGCGATTATCAACGCCACACAACGGATCCGTCGATCAATGAATCGATTGAATCGATATACAAACAACAAATGTTGATCAGGGGAGTTTAAACTTGCAATAAAAACTTAGTCGTCTGATGTGTTTAAGAGTTTTAATATTTGCGATACTGCGAGATTAAATGATCTACTATTTATGATACTACTAGACCAAAAGGAGAGTCTTTGATTGGCTCTATAGAATTGAACAAATAACTCTTTGGTACTATTTGCATACTGAGTTTCCTGGACGACCAGAATAGTTGTAACACAAGACGATTGGCGTCCTAGGCACACGCAAGAAGAGACAGTTCAGAAACAGTCGCAATATTATGAGATATCACATGGCATGAAACCATGGCTCGGTCAAAGGACAAATTATACTTACAGAGAAATATTCAATCTTTACATCGTAAAGAATATTTTCATCGGCGTCGAAGTTGCCGGTATTTGACTCTCCAGAAGCGTCTAAAATGACATTGTCATTAATCGTCAGTATGCAATGCCCCACAATACCATCCAGCTGTGTAGAAAGAGAAGCAAGAATTTATTGGCACAGAACAAATCAATACAATAGCAGAGAAAAAAGGAACATTGCACCAGAGCACCGCTTACATTGAACTGGAAGACACCAGTGTGAGGAAATAAGATGTAACCTGTCCACCGAAAACTACCAAACAATTGGTAGTCAATCTGTCTTCTTCTTCTGAAGTCAATTTGTTGGTCAATTAATGTTTTGTCTGGAGTTCCGCCCTTGAAACTACGTCTACTCCTTTGTTCAAACGACAGTTATCAACATGGATTAAAGGGCAAGGCAGCCACATTAATTTGACACTGAAACACGATAATTGAAAGATCAAAGAGAAATTATGCTTACAGATAGTATTCACCCAAAAGTCCTGATCTTGTCACCAAACCAACATCGATCTTGTATGTCGATGGATATGATATTTTGTACGCAAATACATGTTTTCCGTTTCTTCGATTGGGTTCAGGCAACGAGTTGCATCAAGTAGTTTAGAAACAAATAAAAAAGCTTGATCAGATTTTAACTGTGTCAAAAGAGTTACTCACCCTTGATCAATCACACTGACGATTCTGTCCTTTGGTACTACATTAGTATCCCCCGATACTCTGGCGACAAAATGGTTCCCTCCGTTGTTTACATCATTTCCAAACCTGTCCTTTGCGCTAACCTGTTGAAAAAAGAAAGAAGTATAATTGCAATAGTATCAGTGTGTTCCCTGGAAGGAGGGTACACACACTTTGGTAAACCGCAAACTTACAATAAAAGTACCAAATAATCCTGCTTTGCTAAAGAACTGCATTGTTATTCCACCCGACCCAGTGCCGGTTTTGATCCCGCCAGAAATTACCTGCGTAGTTTCTGGTGTTGCGTTACCCGGGTAAATTGTAACATCGAATGGACTAAATTTGATAGGGTGCAAATCACCATAATCGTCGATAATATGAACGTTCAGTTGAAAACTCCCAGATTCTGACATAGGAGGACATTTCAGTGAATATCGACCACCACCTGCGTATTCTGAAAGGCAATTACGGTGCTCGTTGTGCATTGATCCATCTGGTGATTGAGTCACAAATGCCAAAATTTTATCACCTCCTTCATGCCTTGTATTCCCGTTGCAATCCATTGCTTGAAGTTCAAGTAACAACCCTCGCCCAGTAATGCCTTCTATCTTGTCTGCGAAAATCAGTGTACTCTCTTGGGGATCAGTTGCACCTGGTTGGACATTCAACAGAAACGGAGACCCTTTTATATGACTCAGTGCAATGCTCTTATTGACCTGAAAACGCCCAAAATTATCGTGCACACGCTTGACACCGAGCGTGACAGACAACAAATAGGTTCCACTTGTTCTAGGAGTGAAATCCACTGCGAAACGATACAAAACTCAGTCATTATTGTGAAGTGTGTATCGAAACAAAAAACGTCACGTGTCCATGCTTACCTATATATGTACCATTAGCATTATCAATTACAGTTGTTTCAAGTTGATCCTGATGGTTGAATCCATAAGCTGAAACTTGTGCACCACCGCCAAGAAGCAGATTGCCCCAAACTCCATTGTTGCCATTTATATCTCGACTTTCAACGATGAAATCATGTTTAATGCCAGCAATGGCATTTCGCAGAGACGTGCCAACTGCAACCGACATGGGTGGAAATGCCTCGCTCGGAAAGATGGTAGGGTGGAGTGTGTTTCCAACAGTTATCTGGCGGTGCAGATTCTTTCGGGGAATCTTGATCATTTCTGCACCCTCGGATGGAGAAGACCATTTTAAAACAACAAACGCCTCCCCATCTTCATTTTTATACCTTAGAGAAAAATTCACAGTCTTTTGTGATTTCATCACAACTGCAGCGGTCATTATTGGCCAGCAAGATTGCCATGGGACATATTTACCATCTATTGCCATGCTTGCAAATCCTCCTTCGTTACAATATATTCCAATCAAATATTCCTCATCGTGGTTGGCACTCAACCTACCATTCCAGCTGATCCCAAAAAGACTCGTTCCTGTTAAATGACCAATTGAATCACATTCATTATCAACATCGCAAGAAAAGGGAGATCCATTCCAATGCTTGTCTACTTCGTCATCATGCACAGTAATTACTAGGTTATCCGGCGAAAAGTCTGTCGAAGAATAGTAAGACCCCCAAAGACCACCTGGGCTAATAGCCAGTAGATCCAAAGAATAATTTCCTGAATATTGAGGTGTGTAATCCAGAACGAATCTCCCATTGCCATCGTCACGTGCGAGTTGTCGAATCACATGGTTGTTGATGGGATCTTCAAGACCAGCGGCAAGTCCCTGTCCATTTGATTCCCAAAGGGTCTGATGCCTGGATCTCAGTGTCAAAGTCATTTCGACAGTATCAACGTTGTTCCTCACAAAATTTCCAAATTCATCACATGCATACAAACTAACTTCTGCTATCGATCCAGCCACACCTTTAATTATTCCCTGTCCCGCAACAATGCTGCGTTCGGCACTCAGTTCTGCTGGAATTACGCTAACAGAGAATGGCGAACCCACTATATCAACGCCTTTACTGGACCGAACATGCAAAAGATAATTGCCTGAAACAGTAGCAGTGTACTTTACCAAGTATTTTCCGTTGTCCCCAAATTCCTGTGTGCCAAAAACTACTACATCATCCTGGCCAAGACTCTCATCATTATCCACAGGTGACAGTGGTCGCTCAACCAGAACCAAGCGTACTTCAAATATTGATGCCTCGTCTTTCATTTTGTCATTTCCTCCTTCGTCTTTAGATTGTATGACGAAAGTGGCTTCTTCTCCCGCTTTGGCCTTTTGCAAGCCGACACCACTTGCCGATGTTGAATACGCAGAAAACGCGCCAGCCACCACCGTAACATTGAAAGGAATGTCATGTCCATTCATATTTATTTTGAGGCTTTCCAATCCAGTTTTCATTGGTACAACTGTAATGTCATACTTGCCGCCACCAATATATTCAACAAGAGATCTTTTAGAGTCAATGTTTACACCCTCAACTGCAACACTAGTACTGTACGGGTTGTCATGACAATGAACCGCGTTATTGCCCCACGCATCATTTCCCTGAACTGTAATTTTATTTTCAGTCATTGAAGTCATAACATGGTCATTACCATCTTCAACAATAATTGAAGCTGCTCCCGAAACTTCGTTATGCGCAACATCCATGATAAAAGGAGACCATTGGAGATGACTGCCATTGAGTGTGACTGTTAGCTTATTTGGTCCAGATACATGAGGTGTCACGAAAACTTTGTATGTTCCATTTTTAAGGTCGGCAATCCTACCAAAGTGATAGTCACTTGAGTTCAATGTGCTGGCCACAGTAACTAACCAATTATCGCCACCAACGCCTCGTCTGTTGCCGTGTAAATCGAAGGTGTCGATGTTGAAAGTACTATTCTTCAATGCGATTCCATGGTGGATTCCAGAACAGGGCAATGTAATCCATGGCAGGCAGTTTCCATGACCACCAAAAGCAACACTCCTGGGTGCAAACGTCGCGCCTGGATTTGATTCGACAACAAAGGGCGACCCTAAAATATGTTCTTCTCTGAGAAAAATATTCAACTGATATTGCCCACTAACTGTCGGTGTGTATGATGCATTGAACATTCTAGTTGGTTCGTCGTATGAAATCGAGACGGGGACTACCAAACTTTCGCCAAGTTCAGCTGTTGCGCGAAATTGATCAAGGTGCCTTGTATCAAGATGCATTGCGTATTTCGGCCAGCCACGAAAGTTACCAAATATATCCATGGGCTGAATAGTAAACACGTGCTGTTTACCTGCGGTCCCTATATACAACCCTTGACCAAGCGCAACCGATTCTTTTGCACCAGCGTGTGCTGGAGTCACGGTATAAATAAATGGACTATTCCCAATTGGCTCCTGAAATGAAAAATGGCGGCAACAATTTGAATTAAGAGGTCCCATGTATTGTTCGAAATCAAAACAATCCGTAGCTCAATCACACTAACCTTGTACAAAAGAGAAGAAGAAGGAATTGCTGTAATCTGAGTGCTAGTTGATGACCACAACAGCCTTGCTGTAGCATTGTTCAGAATATCACGATACTCAAGGACTATTTCGTACGTTTCAAATGCAGTAAGATCGTGTTCGGCATGTAACATGCCGGATTTCGGAGGAAAGCTCCAAAAGTCTATTAGAAGTATACCATCAATCCATAGACGAGCATGATCATCAATATCAAGCCAAAATGTATATGACTCTGACAGTGAAGGTTGTACAAATCCTTCCCAACGAACAGAAACGAAATCTCTACCAAAAGATGTCACGGGACCTGTTCCCCAGGTAAAATTTACAACTGAATCAATTCGTACCATGTCCAACCTTGAGTCGCTGAGGAAATTGTCTGTATAGTAATATCCCTTGAGCCCTCCCGGTATGAGCTGGTATACATTGACTTCATATTTTCCAGTAATGGTAGCATTCACAGCGCATACATATGTTCCGTCGTCTAAATCATTAACTTCCCCAATAGTAACTGGAGCATCAAATCCACCTGGCACATCATTGGCCCCAATTTTACGAGCAATGACTTTGATTATGTCGTCTCCCCTGTTTTGTTCTTTTCTTCCGCATGACTTCGCAAATACTTTGAATTCTAAAGGATTCCCTGCTACTGTGTAACCCAGATCTTTCTTGTCGTGACCCAAATTAGTGTGGTTTGAACATGTCTTATGCTCATCATCGTCAATAATGGTTATAATCGTTCTATCCTGAGTCCCCAGACTTGCAAATCCAGTTGGATTTGACAAATGAACAGAAAAGGTTTCATTTTTCTCCTTGAAAACGCACGAAAAACGCATCAGGTGTGATCATCACTCAAAACATGCAATCTGAAAGGCTCGCAATAAACTTACCATGATACGATCGTCGTTGATTGTAACAAGAAACGAAGCGCGAATTTGGCCTGGGCGGAAAATAATGGTTTGGCTTGATGTGTAATGAGCGGTAGGCGTCACATCTTCATATCCCGCAGTGATAGGATAAATGGAATAAGAAACCCGAACTTCACCAACTCCGCCACCAGAACGCTTTAGTGTCAACCGAATATGTTTTGCGTCCTCTGCAATAGCATATTCTGGTGAGTCAAATGTGATTGTACCATGGTTACCGCACATTATGTGCGAAGTCATGTTGTACTGCAAACAACTAATGGAATCATCCTCCATAGGCAGGAAAGCATGGGCATTTCTTGGTCAGGGCGCTGAAACGATGAGTGATACTCATTGGCACAAAATATCATTTCACCACTCACCGAGTTCAATCCCTGATGGCATTCCACGGCAGACTCGTTCAGTGGCACCAATGCAGGATCTATTAAAAAGTAATGCTCCGCATCATAATATGCATCGTCCTGGGTGCTCCCAAATGGGACTGTAATACTCAACTCTCTTGTTAGTTCATCAATGGGCAAAGGAGGATCCTCCAGCCGCCTCCCAGATCGATGAATAGATAGAAGCAATAAATCCACACACATCGTACAGGCAGTGGCGTTGCAATTTCTACACCGTGGATCAAATCGATAACAAGGCTCGCACTGAAATCCCCACGACGCTGTTTCATCAACACTAAAGCCTTCTTCGCACTCAATGCACCCATCATCATTGCAATGCGTACAGAATTGGTGATACCGTGAACACTTTGATTTTGAGCAGTCGGCTCCTTCTCTATGGTCATCGCACTCACATGTCCCAGTGAGGAAATTACAATCACCGGCATGCGAGCAATCATTGGGGCAGACTTGTTTAGGATAGCAAAGCCCTCCAAGTTCAAAATAAGTCGGCGAGCAGAATTCGCACGAGTTTCCCATGTAGCCATCGTTGCAGAAACAGGTGCCAGACCGACGATCGCAGTATCCATATTCTTTGCCTCGACAGTAGTATTTTTGATCATCGAACGGGCCTACCATTTTTGGACAAGACTGGGCCAATTCATTGCGAAAGGATAATGAAACTTTGTGTTGAGAGTTGAATCAAACGCCTAGACGAATATAATGTGAGCCGCATGTACTTTTACTTACAAACAGCCTATTTTTCCCGACACTATCTCCGAGTAGAACCGACGACTCGTATCCTTGGTTCACCCTAGTCCTCTGTGCAGCGGCCGGATCTTGCACCTTGAGATTCAAGTTGATACACAAAAGAAGAAAATAATATAAAGTGAGATTGCTGCGTACTTGCAAGCGAGGAACAGTTGCAAAGTGCTGCTTTGCACCGATTGCTTACATTTCCAACAAATCCTTTTTCGTAGGGCACAAACGGCTTGTTTTCATCTTCGCTGCCACGGACACGATAGCCATGCGTCTGCGCGGTGAAGAAGAAGAATAGCAGTGGTACCAGTAAGGCTGATGATGTTGCCGGCATAGCAACACGAATGTTGTAATGGCCCCTCATGGTGAATTATTTGTGGAGTGTAGTAGTAGGAAAGAAGAATTTAGATAGCTGCCGACGCAGATTCTGTCAAAAAAATGATGCCGATGGCGAAAAAAACTGAGCCGTTTTCGACGATTTTAAAATTTAAAAACTTGGAGTGTACGCCGATCGTCCGACCAGCCATTCTACGAACGTTGGCATCTATCGAAAGATCATTCTCTGGATGCAAGAAGCAACCGAGAGAGACTCGTGTCAACCTTTGAAAGATGAAACCTTGACCACCTTTCCTACAGCAATCCTACGACATCATGGTCAAGAATGATTGCCTCTTCTCATGTCATACAATACACTGCATAGTAAGGTAGATACTAACAAGAATTCAACCACCAGCCATCATATTCCCCACCACACACGACCCAAACACCAACCCCCCAACCAAATTATTACTCCGAAATCTCTCCGCCAAATTCTCCTCATCATTCAAATCCGCACTCCCAATCTGCCACAGCAAATGCAACGCCGCCAAACTGCATCCACCGTAATAATACGGATTCTCCAAAAATGACATGCCATACCCCGCGTTATANCAACGCCGCCAAACTGCATCCACCGTAATAATACGGATTCTCCAAAAATGACATGCCATACCCCGCGTTATACCCCGCCATCATCCATCCGGTCCATACCAATCCCGTTAATCCAATTAGTATCGGCTTGGTCCCCTCTTCTCCAAACGTCAATGCCGTGGACTTTAGTCCCAATTTGGCATCGTCCCGTTTATCCTGATGGGCATACAGCGTATCGTAGACCAAGGTCCAGCAAATTCCACTCGCATAAAGAGGCCCCACGACGCTCCAATCCACCACACCCCGTACCGCCACCCATCCCATAATCGCTCCCCAATTGAACGTCATGCCCAATACCAGCTGGGGATAGTTCGTATATCGTTTCATCAAGGGATACGTCGCCACCAACGGAAGGGATGCCACGCCCCATAGAAAACAGGGTTCCAAATTCGGCAGGGACAACAACACTCCCAGACCTCCCGTCAATTGCAGCGCGAGAAATTTCCATGCCTGAGCGTAGTTCAATTCTCCGGAAGCGAGGGGACGATCTTTGGTACGCTGCACGTTTTTATCGTAGTTGGCATCCCACATGTCGTTGATGGTGCAGCCGGCGCCGCGCATGAGGAAGGCTCCGGTGGCGAAGAGGGCGCAGAGGTGGAGATTTTCTAGGAGCGGGGTTGTTGTTATTATGGTGGTGGTGACGTCGCCGTTGCCGCCGAGGGGGGTGGTGGCGAGGGCGGTGGACC
>JALLAR010000777.1:0-23641 GCA_036939335.1 Conticribra guillardii
CGCGCCAGCCAACCTCGCCGGCGAAGAACGTCGTGACGCGAACTTCTCCGAAAATCATCACACAACACAGAATCGACTTTTGAGTTTCGGTTCAAAAATTAAACTTGGACAAGGCCTAAGGGGGCACTTACTGGTGCCCGCACGAGCACGTGATTTTTTTTGATCGAAAATCTGTCGAAAATAACTTTCGAACGGGTACCATATTGTACCGTACGTGAACGCAGGAGTAGCGTGAACGTAGGAACTTGGTCATGCGGGACTGACGCCAAGTTCACGTGTTGAAAGAAGATCCCAAATATACAACCTTTTGTACTGAATCCTACGTTCCATTCTTCGGACCGTTTGGGATCTTTCACACCTTTCACCTCGCTCGTTCGCGTTGTGCGTCATTAAAAAAAAAGTATGCGTCACTCGTCCGCAAAGCCCAGGAGCTCCCAGGATGGCATGGAGGCAAATGAAGCCCGCCCAATTTTAAAATAATAAACCTCAATCTTTTTATGTACAACAACGCATATTATGATACCATATTATCTCAAGTGAAGAAAAGAATTCACCAACCATGACGACACGCCGACTCGCCACCCTCGTTCCGCCAATGGTGGCGCTCGGATTTCTTGGGCAATCATCGTCTTCGGGGGGCGGACTAGTGCATGGATTCCAGCTGCCATTCTCTTCTACAATTGCAGGCGCGAGCAGAACCAATAACTGTATTCAAAGACCAGCATCCTCCCAAGAATTAGATTCCTACAGCGATGAAATCATCGACACGGTCGATCGAGCCCCTTGCTTTGATGGCGTCTGCGATTCTAACCCTCCCAAAACATCCAATGCCAATGCCGGAGAAGCCACTCTTCGTCTCGGCTCCATGACTGGCCCCACTGTCTGGAGCGAATTCGGGCGTATTTCTCAAGAACACAACTTGGCAAATTTAGGTCAAGGTTTCCCTGATTGGCTCCCGCCAGATTTCGCGGTGGAATCACTAGTGTCTGCCACTATTGATAGCACGACCAAGTCGCCTCATCAATATACACGGACGGCAGGACATCCTAATTTGGTGAAGCAGTTGGCGCGGCGATATTCGAAGCATATGAATAGGGCTATTGATCCGATGAATCAGGTGGCAGTGACGGTGGGGGCGAGTCAGGCTTTGTATTTGAGTTTGCAGACTTTGGTGAAGCCTGGTAAGGTTTTACTCCTGAAAGTGTGCCATTATTATTTGCTTCATGGAGAAGGTTGCTTTTCTGTGGATGATTTGTTCTTGAGTTATTAGAGATGATAATTCTGGAGTATTTTCTTCATCATCTCTAAAGGGGATACACAATATCTTGCAAACTGTTATATTATTGTGTTCTTTTGTTCTTATTGCACAGTTGTAACTTGAAACTCATTCTCTCCCGACTTAACTGTATCATTCTTTGTTGCAAAATTGATGCCCCTTGACAATCATATCATCTCAAAAATTACGCAATGATTTTTGATAACATAGGGGATGAGGTTATTCTCTTTGAACCATTCTTTGATCTCTATGTGAATCAAATCAAACTTGCTGGAGGAACACCGGTCTTTGTTCCACTCACATTTGTACCATACGATGACAAAGATGGGAACATCTCTGGAGGAGAATGGATACTAGAACCACAGAATCTGGAAAAGGCAATTTCTTCAAAAACACGTGCCATCATATTAAATTCACCTCACAACCCTACAGGAAAGGTGTTTACCCATTCAGAAATGAACCTCATTGCCGAAAATGTGGTTGCAGCGGGGCCTCAATGTGTGGTTATTTCGGATGAGGTATACAAATACATTATTCACTCTCCTCCACCAAAGAGTGAATTGGACGAAGGAAGCTTTTCTCCTGGGCATGTACACTTTGCTTCGTTACCCGAAATGTGGGATCGAACCATTACTGTTTCTTCGGCGGGAAAAACGTTTTCTGCAACTGGATGGCAAGTTGGTTGGTGCAT
Organism: Conticribra guillardii; assembly: GCA_036939335.1. Classification (NCBI taxonomy): domain Eukaryota; phylum Bacillariophyta; class Thalassiosirophyceae; order Thalassiosirales; family Thalassiosiraceae; genus Conticribra; species Conticribra guillardii. The sequence continues at coordinate 1,968 of JALLAR010000777.1, forward strand.
TGGTCCAGAGCACTTGATATCTCCCATCCATCAATTACTGCCTTATGTTCAATTCTGTGCATCTACCGTGATTCAGGAGGCGTTGGCCCGTACACTTCCCAGGGCAGATGAACCATATGAAGGATTTGACAACTACTATGAATATCTTAATTCCAAGTACAGACGCAAGCGGGACTTGTTGGGGAAGGCCTTGGCTGATGCAGGATTTGCCATACCTGATTATGATAAGACACCAGGGGGTGGGTTCTTCATCTTTGCCCGGATTACTCCTGAATTGATACAGGCAATTCCTTCAGAAAGGTTAATGCCTCCATATTCGAACAATCCTGCAGCACCGGGAGGGGAAGCACGGCTGGATTGGGCTTTGTGTCAGTGGATGGCAGAGGAGAAGGGAGTTTTGTGTATTCCATCCAGCCCATTCTTTTCTAGGGAGAGGGCAATCGAGGGAGCTTCTGATGAGTTTATTCGAGTGGCATTTTGTAAACAAGACGAGACGATTGAACGGGCTGCGGAAGCATTGAGGGGTTTGAGATCAGATGATGTTGTGGATGCAGAAGAAGTTGCTTTGAACGGATCACTTGCAAAAGCATAATCATCAACTTTTTTAACTTTCACCCATCATTGTATAATTTCTTGTATCATAAGTTTGATCACATGGCTAAATAATTTAAAGAGCTATGTATCCATCCTCTAGGTCATCACCGCCATCTTCCGAGTCATCCATCTTTTTCCCTTGCAATTTCTTATCAATCTGTTTTGCCTTGATTCTAGCAAAAATCTCTTTCGCGTTGGTACTGTCACTTTTTGGTGGTTCTACTGTAATTGTAGGAAGTTCTGGCTCGGAAATCTGTTGCATCGGTTCTGAAAGCCAGTCCACCAAGCTTGTAGCGCTTTTCCCAGAAAAATCATGGCCATCTTCGTCATCCCCTTCTTCCTGATTAGCCAAACTGCCTGTTCCTTGCACTCGTACGTCACTCACACTAACGCGAACGTCCACACCACTGGGAAACCCACGCTTACGCTTCTTTAGCTCCCCTCCATTACCACTAAATCCACTCCCTCGAGTTGTTACAACACCCAAACTTCGATCTCTTGCTCTTGACAACACTTTTTCAGCGGCACTCATCAGATAACGTATTTTTTTCTTGCTTTTCCTCGTAATTCCATCAATTGTATTTTCATCAAATAAATCAGCATCAACACCGTCTCCATTATTGCCCCCTTTCTCCAGCCAACCATCCCCACCTACCAAATGATGTACCAAACACTTGACATCAATTGGAGATCGCAATGCCATTACTCCCTCATCTGTTCCCTGGCTGTAATTTTGGCGTGGTCCAGAACTCAGTAATAATGGAAATTTCTCACTTTTGCAATTTCCATTGTGATGAAGATGAATATGTTTGTTTAAAATCATGTTCTTTTTTTGGATACTATTAAATACCCCTTGGAAATCGACGAGCGTGCGTAGGAATCCTTGACGTCGTTTGGGATCGAGCATGGCGGTGCCATAGCTGTTTTAACATGGGTTGAAAAGATTTTTTCAATTGTTAGCAAACGCAACGGGCAAGACAATTAGAATTAGAATTAGAAGAAAGCATCATGAAGAAATATTTGCAAATATGAAGAAAGAGCGATGAGATGAGATAAATAAGTAAAGAATACAAACAAACATCAATCACATAAAATAAACTATCCTACATACCATAATTCAAAAGTGATCCCCGCCTCCAACGCCTTCGTCAAATACTCCTTCCTCATTTTGTATGGAAGACCATACCCTCCTCTAGATCCAGTGGCATATTCCATCACTAGAATATCAATTTGTGGCATTGTCGTCAAATTGTTATCGCTTTTATTGCTATTGACAAAGGTGGAACCAACTGTTACTGCCGGTGAAAGTAATTCACATATATTTTGAAGAGCCGGTTCATTCATCGGTTGTAGAGAAATAATGTCATATTTTTGAAACAAGTTGGATATAGAAGATGATGATGCAGATGATGCTGCTGCCGCCGATTTATTGGAAGAAGAACCAGCTGACGGGAGAAGAATCCGTGAGACATCACTCACTTCTTCTACTATAATATTGAGTCGACGATAGATTTTCATTCCTAGGGAGTTGGTTCTTCCAAAAGAGGTGGGATTGTCGTCCTCAACGTTGACTGATGATGTGCTGCTGTTTCTGCTACTCGCCGGCATCATGGAGGGGGGAATCAAATCCTTCCAAGGCAAAGCCACATCGGCATCGTCCCGCTCCATATTCAACCGACCATAAGTGGTATGCGTGAAGGCCAGTCCGTGATGACCCAATTGATGGAGGCGCATTTGATACATGTGGGCTTGTTGTTTTCGTTTTTTCGATGCGGAAGAAGATGAGGATGGTGGTGGATAAGTGGATGTAGATGCGAGAGGGACGTGGAGATCATGGTATTGCTTTGATTGTTGTGTTCGTTGGGTCATTTTATTAGTTGGTTTGGTTCTCTTTGGATATTCGTTGGATTATTTTGACTCAATTGTTTTCTTGCTTATGCCCAAATTTGTAGCATCTTGATTTGTTGCTTGCTTGTTGTTGTAGGATGGCGATGGCGATCTACTCTTGATGGCGATGGTCTGTTCTATTTTAATTGCGTTGCTCTTTTTTGATTGAATGGCCAAATGTGGTCGGCGATCGGCAGAGGCAGAGCAATAGAGAGCAATCGACGAGTGGTCGCCCGCCTGTCGCCGCGCCCGATGATACTATCTAGTAGTAATATTATTATTTGGGACCTAAAGGTAATATTTTTTTTTTGCAGGCGTCAGCTGCAGAACATCAGCCGATGATCCTTCTCAAAAGCAACATTAATAGCATAGACATCAAAACAGCAGAAAAAGCATCAGCCGTATCGTACCAATTACTTCGAACTTTCACGATAAATCAAAAACAATCAGATAGTAGCAATGTCAGCAGCCTCAACCTCCGGTTCCTTGAACCTCGACCGGGTTGACGAAGACGATGATGAACACAATATTGACACAAGAATCAATTATTCTAGCAAGTCTGCTGTTGCGTCATCGTCGTCGTCAAGGACTAAAAGGTCGTCATTGAAATCACGTTGGCTCGTTTTGGGACTTGCATGCGTTGTCATGACTGGATCTTATTATGCGTAAGTCTCAGTTTGCTTTTTTAATTTCGTTGTGTGGAGGGGCCATTTTAATAATTTAATCGTCTTCTATGCAAAATTGCATGCTAAAAATAATAATATCATGCATTGGATCATCATATCTTTCAGTTATGACATTCCATCCGCCCTACATCAACAACTCCAAGATTACATGCCTCCCTCCACCCACTTTGAAACACAATTTAATTTACTCTACACTGTCTACTCCATCCCCAATGTCATATTGCCCCTATTTGGCGGAAACATCGTCGACCGTTACGGAGCACCCACCTGCCTCACACTCTTTGCCTCCCTCACACTCCTCGGAGCATCTATCCTATCCATGGGTGTGGCCAACAAGGCATGGCATCTCATGTATTTTGGAAGATTTATATTTGGACTGGGAGGAGAATCCTTGTGTGTGGCTCAATCGACTATTTTATCGGAATGGTTCGAAGGGAGGGAAGTGGCATTTGCCATGGGGGTGGGGTTGGCGGTTTCGAGATTGGGGAGCATTTTGAATAATGTGTGGAGTCCCCAGGTGGCGAATCATGCTAGTTCTAGCAGTCATGGCAATGGTGGTGGGATTGTGAATGCATTTTGGTTGGGTGCATTTTTGACAGGTTGCAGTTTGGCTTTTTCCGGTGTGATTGTGGTTATTGATAAAAGGGCAATTAGGTCAATTAACAAGAGATCAAACGGGGGTAATAATGGTGGTAGTGCATTGGAGTCATTGACTGAAGCGTTACTGGAGGGATCGAGCGTCGATTTTGACCTTACTGCTGGAGGTGGAAATAAAAGTAGTACCGCACGTCGAAATATTGCTGGCGAAAATGCATCGATGGTAGAAAATCCATGTGTTGTTCCTGAATCTGGAGTGCATATTACCGATGTTCGAAAATTTGGGCCTCTTTTTTGGCTCCTCACCATCTCCTGCTTTGTCATATATGGCTGTGTTTTGCCCTTTAATAATGTGGCGTCGGGACTTCTCTTGGAGCGGAATTTTTTTGCATCTTCCCCTGAGAGCTGCCATTTACAATACAGCAATGAATGCACGTCTGGATATCTACAGGAGGGAAGTAATCCATCACTTGATTCAAATGGCAATGTTTGCAGTGTTGATTCTTCGCAAGCCCCTTTGCTACCATCATCTGTGAATTTTTCCCGCAGTGATTCCAATCGTAGCAGTACGTGGGAAGAAAGCTCGTATGTATATTCTGATCTCACAGATAAAAACGTTGATTGTGGTGATCCATTTTGGTTGGAAGGATGTACTTTGGACTTTTGCACCAAACAAAATTCAGCAACAGAACATGCCGGTAAAGTGATGTCTATTCCTTACTTCATATCAGCATGTTCTTCTCCTTTACTTGGCCATTTGGTGGATAGAATTGGACGACGAGCCCAACTGGCATCTCTCGCCTCAGCCGTTCTGTTAGTGGTCCACCTAGCGTTGGCATTAGCCGACTCATCACCAGTTGGACCGCTGATTGGCCAGGGGATTGCATACTCGTTATATGCTGCAGTTCTTTGGCCATCAGTACCTCTGGTAGTTTCAAAACAATTCACAGGCACCGCATTCGGTGTCATCACATCCATTCAAAATATTGGGCTAGCTATTTTCCCATTGATAATTGCAGCCATTTATAATGCAAGTGGTGGAAAATATATTCCGAATGTGGAATTCTTTTTCGTGTCATGTGCTGTTGCAGGAGTAATGGTTGGGGTTGTCATGATGAGAATGGATAGGAAAATGGGGGGTAAATTGTACAAAGTTTCCGCTGAAGAGAATGACGATGAGGAAGACGAGAGGAGGAATGTTAGCACTGGGGAAAGCGATGATGAATTTGAAAATGCAGAAGATGAAATTTACTTCTCCCCTCTTATACGTTCTGGTGAGGCATCCGCACTATCTTTCATATGATTCCAACCTATCATTATTGTGAATGTTTTAGAAAAATTATTTTGTAATCTACAACGAGTACATCCAGTATTTTGCTTGTTGGGTTTTTTTGTGTGGTGCAAAATTAATTACTTGCCATCTGGATTTGTTATTCAGCTGGATGGCTCCAATCTAAGTCCAGGCTTGGCAAATGTTCTGATTTTCCCTTTAACGCCGTAAATTCCATATCCTCGAGATGTTTGAGAATTGTTCTTGTGCTTGCCAATATTATACATTTTTAGGTGTAATGGAATCAAATAACCGTATCAAAATAGTGATGGTAATATTTTCCCATCTTGTGCAATTGCGAGTGTGGAGACATGTTTTCCATCATCTTTCCTTAATAACTGATTCCAAGATTTACGTTCACATATTTCCGTATTTAGAGTAATTTCTGTTTTAGTTTTAATTTAATCTGGTACCATGAGAAGCATATTTTGTCAATTATATTTGATTTTATCATCTTGATCACTCAAAAATGATTGCGCTTCCTCACAAGCCGGTTTAATATTTTTCAATTGGTTTCTGACACTGATTGTATTTTGTGTAAAGGCATATTTTCTCAGATCGCTGTGTCGTTCCTGATACCTTCACACTATGCAGATCTCAGTGTTGATTGTGTGTTTTCTCTTCATGATGCGCTTAGCAACTAGTTGTTATTATCATCCTCCGCAAGATGAAGCATGGCCAGGGCCACGGTATTTGACCATTGCACCTCTAGGAATTTTCCATCCATGACAGCAGTACGGACATCACTCTTAGCCATGGAACGAATGCTTTGTTGTTCAGTATCATGTGCTCCTACAGCTGTTTCATCTTGAATTAAATTCTCATCGTTGCCACCAGCGGAATATGCGCAATCTCTAGCTAAGTAAGGGTGAACCCATCCCATTCCACGATTGACATCAGTACGGAATTTGCCCAACGCTTTCCAACTCTGACAAGTCACGTGCAACTCTTCATTTACTTCACGTTGTGCTGCCAAAAGAGGCGACTCCGTTTTGCTTTGAGATTTTTCCCTTTCGGAACGAGACTTTTGCGGTTCAATAATTCCACCTACTACTGCCAATGATATTTGGGAGTCTAATGCATACTTTGTTTGTTGCAGAATTAAAAATGATCCAGGTGTTTGCGGGTCTTCCACGAGAACATTGATTCTATCATGATAATCGATCCATAACCAGTCATCAATTATCGTGTGATCACCGGATGACAATTTCACTGAATGCTGAGCCAATCTCATCCAAGGAGATTCTACTAGACATTTATTGGAGATTGTTTCGCCACTTCCACCTCGATTATTGTGGCTCTCGTAAACGGATCCTTTGTATTTTCCGTGAGAGACGAGACATTCATCCTTCGCCGTCGGTGACGAGGGGGAGATGCCGCGTCTATGGACCCAAAGGAAAGCAAACACAGACAGCACGGATAAGACTATCAGATGCGGTGTTTTGGCACCAGGACGAAGGCGTTGGTGGCGCATTTTGCATTTTGGCGGCCATCTGAGTTACGACGAGCAAGCAGAAAGAGAGCCGAAAAAATATTTTTTTTAATTTATGCAGAGCTATGTACCTTTATCATTCATCGACACATCGCATCCCATGTCCTTAATGCCTAAAACATAGAAGGTATTTTTTAGGTAAGGCTGAACGGGAGCAAGGACGGACGTTACATCATGAGGGCCACCAAAAAACGAGCAGGGGTTTGACACAGGAAAACAAAACAAAAATAACACCACAATCTCGCAACTCGTAACGAACTGTCACAAGAAAAAAGACAACAAAAGCCAGCCCACGCAACGCAAATTCATAAAACAATATTTTAGATTCACCCTCCAATCAGTACTGTCAACATGGCGAAATCAATCCGATGCAAATCCAAGCGCAAAAATCGCACTGAATTTCGTAATACCATTGGCGATGTGAGTACGATGGATTTGTGGCACGTGTTTGCAATGGCGAAATGGCGAAGTCCTTTTGTTGACGGCCGCACTGTATACATGAGATTATCGCCAGAAAATGATGGCGACCTAGAGCGGCGTCCAATGTGCAATATTTCGTATTTCACTGTTTTTTTTTCGCCATGTTCACTGTCTCGTGTTTTCTAACGCTGAGTTTCTTTCTCAACATGTGCGTCATACAGCAAGCCGCGAAAGCCAACATGGAAAAAATCCAAGCCAAACTCCAAGAACAAATATCATGCGGCCAATTAAATTCTTTTGACCGTCTCTCGAGCTTATTTTCTGGAAATGCCGCTAACAAAAATGCGGCAAACAACGATGACGATGAATCGGATGGCGGGGATGTTGTCATGGGAACCACCACAGTGAGTGGTGCCGGAAAAGATCCCTCCAAAATACCCGCCAAGAAAGGGGCCACTCTTAAACATCTGACCGACAAAATGACGAGACAGTATGGAACTAATACGACACGAAAGGTGAATGAGAAGAAAAAGAAAGTGAGGCGTAATGGGGTGAAAGTTACGGGGGGGACTCGGCTGAGGAGTAGTAGTAAGAAGAGGGGAAGTGGAAAGAAATTAGCAAGTATTTAATTTGGACATATGTGTTGTTCCGGTCGCGGATAATTGTTGAGGGCTGTTCTGGTCAAATGGATCAATGATATTGAGACGAGGGGCAAGGTATTGAGGAGGCTGTGTAAGAGGGTTTGTCTCGAAAACGATTTAGGGCGTAGAAAATTATGCATACAAAGGAGGCGTTCAGTTGCATACTGCACCAGTTGTGATCAGCCTTGTGTCATCTTTGATGGATAGGAAATAGAAGGATATACCTATACAATTTGTATAATTTTAAACAAGAGTGTACATGCAACAAAGAAAGAAAACCATATTGCCACAGCAGAATTCTGTTTTAAGTTCTTAAAGTACAATCATCATTGAGCATCTTTATTTAAATGTTCAATAACTACAAAATTCTTGAAGAAAGGATCCCGCAAATTTCGTTACCTTTATTGTTGTGTCTTGATCAGGTGCTGAGGAAGTGCATACCTGATATAATATCAAATAATGAATTGTGCATACTCGCCACACTTGAACAATTTCAATTGTATTGATCCTGGGAAGTATGTTGGTTAGTGCAAATTGATTGTTCAATCATCGTTTAAAGCTAAAGCATACACACAACGGTAAAAAAATTAGGAAATGAGACCTAAAATAAATTGCAATTGTTGTTGTCTTCATTCTTTCTACTGTATTCCTGTATTATCTAATAAAAAATTAATCATGAGGGGTAGTGAACAAGAATGTTTTATCTAAAAAAAGAAAATCAGGAGAAAGAAAAATATCACTGGTTCTCTGGTTTGAGTAAAGTACTAAAATATCCATCAAAAAAGATGATGCAGGATCGAATGATCACTTTCTCTTCATCACCACATATTTTATTTTACTACTATGCTGGGTGCGTTGTCGTTCAGTCACGTTCACATGGATGCAATCGGCTGTGAGGATCATTAGAGGAGGAATTTATCTAAAGAAGGAGGACGCTTTTTATTAAGTGCTATAAAAGGTTACTCTTAAAAACAATTTTTCGGTTGAGTTTAGTACAGTCCATCATCCTTCATCCATTGGGCTGCTTGTTTTGCGTAATACGTCAAAATAATATCTGCTCCTGCTCTCTTAAAGCAAGTCAAAGTCTCCAAAACAACATCCTTCTCGTTCAACCACCCCTTTTCAACAGCAGCCTTCAACATAGCATATTCTCCACTGACATGGTACGCCGCAATTGGCAAATCACTGTTATCCTTCAATCGTCGAATAATATCCAAATAAGGCATACCTGGCTTCACCATGAGCATATCGGCTCCCTCAGCGGCATCGAGAGCGGCTTCAATGAGAGCCTCACGACCATTAGCAGGGTCTTGTTGGTAAGTCTTTTTGTCTCCAAAGCCGGGGTGAGAGTCGAGGGCATCACGGAAGGGGCCGTAGTAGGCAGAGGCATATTTGGCAGTGTAGGAAAGGATTGAAACGTTGGTGAATCCTTCGGAGTCGAGGGCGTCACGGATAGCTCCAACACGTCCATCCTAGAGTTAGCATCAGAATCATAGGCACATGAGATTTTGATAGGTGGAAGAGGAAATAATACATAGTAGTTTTTCCTAATCCATTCAATGCTGACGGAAATATAATTGATTGCATTTGCAACAAAATAAAACAACATGAAAAGCATTTTCAAACTCACCTGCATATCACTAGGGGCCACGATGTCACATCCCGCCCTCGCCTGAGAAACAGCCTGCTTACAAAGCTGGTTGATAGTAATATCATTTAAAATAACACCATTCTCCACAACACCATCATGCCCTTGATCCGAATAAGGATCCAACGCCACATCCGTAACAACAATCGCCTCAGGATGCTTCTCCTTAATCATTCGAATAGCACGATGCACAATTCCCTCGGGGTTGTAAGCCTCGCACGCCAAATTTGTCTTGAGCGCATCATCCACCTTTGGGAACAAAACAAATGACATGACTCCCAATTCCAATGCCTCTCCAACTTCTTTGAGCATAGATGCAAGGGTGTGACGTTGGCATCCAGGCATGGAAGCAATGTCTTGGTTTTCTTCCTCATCGTGTATGAAGAGTGGGTAGATAAAGTTGGCGGGGGTGACGATATTTTCGCGGACCATAGCGCGGATTCCGGCGGATTTACGGTTACGACGTGGGCGAGCTCTCTTTCATTCGTTGTTGAGAGTGACATGTATCAAATTTGAATGTTCCGTGGTCGCATGATGTAGCAATTAATCAAATAGTTGCAGAGAAAAAAAATAGTGAGAATAAAACAAAATATTCGAGATTTAATTATTTTAATGTCAATGAAATCATGATCATGAGAAAATGTAATGAGTTCCAAACTGTTTGATATTTTTCGAATGGAAATAAATCTGTGGTTTTTGGTGGTTCCCAGCTCCTTTGATTTTCTATCATTTGGGACATTTATCATATAACATGTAAATAACACCAGTTCACACCTAAACACACCTGCTGCACCCAAACACCTCCATTGTTATTCCTGGCAACAGCCGGAGAATCCCCAGCGGTAGGATCAAATGCTGCATATCCAAGATTGTCATCAATTCCATTCATGGTGGGGTCAACGGGGTCGGTGTTTCCCGCTCCCATGGCACGACTGGTGCTCCTGGTGACGTATTGGACGGGAGCAAAGGCACTGGCGGATGCCATTGTCAGGGCGAGGATGGCGGCGGAAATCTTCATGGCGGGATATTGTTTTCTGGAAATGAAAGTGTGAAACGCAAAAAAGTGGGCCACCGAGATTTTCTTCATGACAAACGAGAATGCCGATGACGGATGAGCAAAGATCCGGTGACTTTCGATTTTTCAAGAGGAAAGATTGCTCACTTCAAGTTCCACTCAGCGATCACACGTGGAAGCAAAAAGTTGTAGTTGAGGCAAGTTCTCAATACTCTCTCTGCTTCTTGAAAATAAATGTCTCACAATAAAATTCTGCGAATAGATTTCTCATAGAGTGACAACGGACAGCAACAACCACACTAAGGCTATTTTTTGCAGTCGTGTGGTCTAAATCGACTTTTAGACCAAAAAAGGAACTACGGACAGACAAGATAGACCAGAGATGCGACGGAATTTTTTTTTCGTCGTGCAGTCGGAAGATTTAGACCAAAAAATTATTATACGCAGCAGCTCAAGCTTCTCTTCTAACAACATTTAATTCTTTGCACAAACCTTTTCTCCCTAGAAAACAGAAGAAAACTGAAAACTGAATTTGAAATACAGTCGGAAGATTTAGACCAAAAAATTATAGACCAGTGGTGTAAAAATTTAGACCTTGGTCTAAATCGACTCAAGATAGACCAAGGTCTAAATTTTTACACCAAGAAATCTATTTTTTTGTATTAATTCCCACGAGAAATATTTGTGTAATCTACACGTTTTATTAATAGTAATTCCTGTAGTGTCTTAAAAATGGCGCGTCACCACTTTTGGAGAGAATCGGCCACACAAATAATAATGTTTAATCTCCTCTTGGCCTTTATTATTTATTATTTCTCACATAGATCTTTATTGTCTTCACCATGAATACCTCCAACAGCGACTCAAACACCATCGTTCAACAGGATGTCAAACCCTCCATTCTCCCAAGTGGTAATCAATCCACTTCTAATGGACGTCAGATGAGTTATACTGAGCAGGAGATCTTCATGCTCGCGCAATCGTATATACGCGAAAGTTGCGATTCCATCAACGGAACGAGCAAAAAGGGGGACGTGTTTTGGAAAGACATCGAGACTCTCTACGAGACGATGCGTTCTAATTTTAATCGTTCCAAGATCGATTCGTTGAGCCTGACAGATCAATTATTTGTCGCCCTCCCCAAACGCAACCTAAGCTCTCTCAGGCAGCAATGGTCAAAAAATCTTCAACCAGCTGTAAACAAGTTCGCAGGAATCCACTTCCGCCACGATCTGAGATCCGGGGAAACTGATCAGTCATATTTTGAACGCCTCTTCGAACTCTACAAAAGTGAAGTAAAATCGGCGAAACTGAAGATTCCATCATGCTTCAGGAAGTACCACAAGGCGTATCTTTGGCTCCGTTCTCAGCCAAAGTTCGGGAGCCACTTCGAGGACAATCGTCGCAACAGTCAGGATGAAGAGGAGGTGGAATTTGATGCTGACGAGATTTTTGACTCAAGTGGAAACGAGTCTCCACGCACTCCTCCGCCGCCACAATCTGCAAAGAAAGCAAGGCCCCGTCCTGCAATGGGTCGGGATAAATCGAAGAAACTGCAAAAGGCCGGACGTATTGCTGAAGAAGCCGCCGCTTCCGTGAAGAGCTTCATCAGCCAAACAACTGAATCCCAACAAAAAGAAACCGCACAGAGATGGGACGCGATTCAAACCGCGATCGCTACAATGTCCAACACTGCTCAGCAATTTCTCGAATTGCAGGCAATGAATGATGCACCAGAGGAAGAGCGCAAGAGATATTTCTCTTTGATTCGTCAAAGGGCAATCCTCGACGCCGAGATCAAATTATCACAATCTCATCAGGAAATGCAACAATTGAATGCCACCACTACTGCTGCTGTCGCCGACACTAACAACAACAATGATGCCACCACTACCGCTGCAGGCGCCGCCGAGACTAACAACAACAATGAAGTCACTAACAACAATGATGTTGACGGGAATGATATTAACAACCACAACAGCGGTGGAACGGAAGGAATGGAAGGCGTTCCTCCTTTCCAAGTTTAAATTTTATTAGTATTACTATTATCATTGTTACTATAGTATTACTATTACTATTACTGTTATTATTACTATTATCTTTGTTACTATAGTATTACTGTTAATGTAAATATTAATATATAAATTTTATGCGCACAGTACCTCAATGATCATGATCACGCTTATTTCGGTGTACTTCGTGAATAATCGCATTTCGAAGTTCATGGTGCGTCTTGGTATCGGTAAGATTCTGCCAACGCTTCTCGACGATCCTTGTTTTATTGCCCAACAGCTGAGCTCTCTTGTATTTTTCCAACAGCTCCACATCTACGACTTCACCATTTAAATCTAATTTGTCTTGATTCTGCGCAAAGAACTCATCCTCTCTATTAATAGCTTCAATGGCTTCATCCACAGATGCAGGTTCATCAGCATCATCTTGGGATGGCACGACGTCATAAAAATCTCCTGATTCCTGTTCATCCGAATTCAAACGAAATTCGACCATCATATTGTGCAAAGCAATACATGCTTTCACAATATAATATATATCGTCAACAAAGAAGGACTTCACTGGGATACATAAGAAGTTGAACTTCTTCTGCAAGATCCCAAATGCACACTCAATGTCCTTTCTTTTGGCTTCCTGCCACAACACGAAGAATTTTTCCATATCAGTCACAGGAACAGGAATTGTTTTAACAAATCGTGCTAGCTCGGGATAGATACCATCCACAAGGTAATACAGCATTGCGAAAAATTCGTCATTTAGCTTGAACTTGAAGTCCAGCTTTGCGTGAGTACCATCTACCATAGATTGAGCCAGCTCGCTTTTGTCCCAAATGTTGATATCATTTAGTGAACCTGGGTGGCCGAAGTCATGGTGCCAAAACCATCGAGCATTATCAGCTACTGCCTCCAATCCCAAAGTAGGAATGCTTCCTTTTCCTACATGTTGTCCTCGTTGTGCTTGGGGACAATTTGCCCAAGGAATTTGCATCACGTCAAGAGAACCCAGCATACCGCGTATCCCATGCTTCTCGAAATGCATTCTCTCGACGCGCACAGCATCACTTTTGCTCATCGACCTTAAATATTTACCCCTAATCGTTTGATTGTTGTAAATACCTCTAGTCGTTTTTGAGAGACAGAGCCTAGCTGTGCTCTCCCCCATCTGGAAGTAACTCTGGAACGCAGACCATGAAACTCCATAAGAAACCAACCTCAGGGCGGCGAGTAATTTCGTCTCGGGTGCATTTGACATCCTCCCGCAACAGTCCTTCCTTTGAAGCCAAAACAAAGGATCGTCCTTGACGAGTTCTTGAAGGGTGAACTCAAACAAGCCCTTCGTGATCCTAAAATGACGCTCGAATTGACGGTCATTAAATTTTGCGTCTTGATCCAAATAATCTTCCATGATGCACCGATACGCTCTCTCGCGATCGTATTTGATCATTCTTTTCTTCATGGGAGTCCCATCTTCGTTTCTGCCTCTGATTCGCCTCTTCCTGCCATCACGGTAATCGTAACCCATGTCAACAATGGCAACATTGATCATTTCATCGACCATGTCATTGTCAAATGAAGGGGATACGGACTCTTCCTCCAACAGCAATGCAGCGGCTCCTAATAAAATAGAGCCACATTGCAAATGGAGCAATGCCAAAGCTCGATAGTCGATAATCGTCATTGTTAAATTATTGTACACAACAATATAATACTACTAAAATAAATATTGATATTAATTTAAACTCATTACAATTGTTCGGCCATTGCTCTCGATGGATGTAATTGATCGATTCATTGATGGCGCCAAATCAGAAAAAAAATGGACGTGGCAAAAAAGATAGACCTAACGACTGCACGCCACCTTTTTTCACGCGATTTTGGTCAAAAATCTGTCCGTACTTCTGTCTGGTCTAAACAAAGATTTAGACCAAAACGACTGCAAATAGCCTTATAATATGAATGTGGCCAAATGGGTTAAAGTGTTTTGAACAACACAGCTCAAAGGGATAAAAGAGTAATTGATCGTGAAAGTCTCTCAGAAAAACGGTTTTTCCAACAAAGTACATACAAAACGTACGTACGATTCCACATAATTTGCTAAAAAAAATGCAGCAAAATTTGCCTGATTTGTTTTTGGGGGGCTCAACACAATATTAAACCTTGTTATTTGAAACCTCATGATGATACTCTAATTCCAGTGTAGTTTCTGAAACAGGTCTAACTTTTAAAAATGGTGCACGTCAAAATTTTCTACAGTGCAAAAACACATCCACTGAATTCAGTGTATCTGAATGAATTCAGCGTCACTGGTTGTGGACCGCAACAGTATGACCAACACTACAATCAGCTGAGCACCCGACCACGACCAACACTACAATTGACTGAACGCCCGGCCAACACTACAATCGCTGAACGCTGAACTCACGACGGACACTACACTCAACTGAATGCCGGACCAGCACCATTGTGAATGCCTGTACAATGACGATGACAGCATTGACTGATGAACAGGAACTTGAACAAACTGACTGACTGACTTCTTCTGCTCTGCGTGAACGCCTACTGACATGACGGCATCATAGACCGAGGTACGCCTGTACAATAACAGCATTAACCAATGCAAACGCAAACCAGTTTGATAAGATGAAGGAATGGGATGACAGTCCATTTCATGAGTATCAATGCAACAAATGCAGAAATCACTTTACAATAAAGAAAAGACATGAAAAAATGAGGTGTGACAATTGCACCACTGCTTGGGCTAACAATAAATGCGCCTACAAGATGTGTAAGAAGTGCTGTATCCACCACACAACTCTTAATATATCCATCACCTCGTGCAAGGTGAAAAGTCATGAAAAGGTTTATTGATGTTGGAGAATATAAATTACCTTAGATGTGTGCAATGATTTAACAAGTCTTTGCAGTGATAAGACAACACTATAGTGATGTTAATGCGTATGTTATGTTGCTTCTAGGTAATAGTAACTAGCAAAAATGAACTGTAAAAATGAATGAAAGTGGTATAATTTTTTCAGCTAGTCGAATGATGGGCGGCGTGGTATAAGCAAATATGGGTGGTATGGTTGGTCGGACTCCACTGTATGTTGTGTATTTCAAAGTTCAAGGTAAGTAAAATCAGAAACAGTTTTCTGATCAATGGGCAGGATGGCACACATCCACCATGAAATACTGAGAATTGTTTAATAAATATTTTCAATCGCATTCACAAGTCTAAAATTTTTCTACATATTATCCTTCATTGAATTTACATCAGGATAAATTCAACAACAAAATCAATTTGGGGGTTCATTCTTCCATTCGACCCCACAAATACACTTCTTAAACAATTGTAGAATGCCCGGTTAATCCATATTTTCCAATGTATTGTTTTTGTTTCGCTGCAAGAGCCTTTGCCAGAGGAGAGTGCTCCGCCGCCAATTTGCCCCAAGAGGATCCTCCCAAAGAAACAGCCGGTGCTGCTGGTGCAGCAGCTGCTACTGAGGCAGCCGCTACAGCTGGAGCCGCTACCGGAGCAGCTGGTGCGGCTGCTACTGGAGCAGGAGCCGCAGCCACTGGTTGCGCCGCTTTCACCTCTTCCACCGCTGGTGCCGATGCCTCTGTCGCAGCAGTTTCTGGAGCACTTCCCGCAACAAAGTCTTTGAAGGCAGCTACATCACCCGTTTCCTCCACAGTAACCATAATCGGTACACCCACTCCCACTTCACCTGCTCCAGACTGAGTCAAAATTTTGGCCACAACGCCATCATCTTGTGCTTCAAAATCCATGCTTGCCTTGTCTGTTTCAATCATTGCGAGGGAGTCCCCAGCCGAGAAAGAGTCTCCTTCTGATACATTCCATTGAGAAATGGTTCCCGCCTCCATAGTAGGTGAGAGTGCAGGCATACCAACAACAATGTGATAGGGCAAATCAGCTGCAGGTGCTGCTGGAGCTGATGGGGCCGCAGCGGCAGCAGGAGCCGCAGGCGCTTCTTCTGCCGCAGGAGCACCCCCAGCTGCATCGGGCGTAAAATTCTCAAACGCCGCCACATCACCCGCTTCCTCCACCGTGACCAAAATCGGGAGACCCACTTCCAACTCTCCACCTCCTTCCGGAACCAATAATTTCGCCACGACGCCATCATCCTGTGCTTCGAAATCCATGCTAGCCTTGTCTGTTTCAATCAATGCGAGAGAATCGCCTGCGCTGAAGGAATCGCCGACGGCAACGTTCCATTTGGAAATAGTTCCCGTGGTCATGGTGGGAGAGAGCGCCGGCATACCCATGACAATGTGGTATGGCAATTCCGCGGCGGATGAGAGCCATCTGCGATTATTTTGTGCATGGGTTGTGGCCAAAAGGTGTTGTGATGACATCATGGTGATGGATGGTTGGGCAATGCCATTGTTGGTGTGTTTCGATGGTGGTTGATTGACGAAGGAGGCAATATATCTGGCGGAGGTGCGGCGACTGTGCGACTGGGCTGCAACGTGCCTTGCGGAGCTGGTTAAGAAGCGGCGGGCGGAAGCGGAGATCATCATTGCCGACCGGGTGAGAGAGGATCAATAATAATAATAAAAAAGTGTTATATTGAGCATAAATACCTCTTTCGCTGAAGCACGGTTTTAACCTTTTGATTGTAAGTCAATACATTATCCTAAACCTGATGATGATCAATATGGGTAGGTCTGAGACCCAACTCGCTGGATCTTTGAGATTTGACGCACCGGCAAGCCAGCGAGCCGAGCCACGCATGACGAGCTCTATTTCGAATCTGATGCCGGCGGCATCATTCAAAATAATCAAGACGGCCGGACGGCAGACAAATTAAATTGCACACATCACGATTGAGCACGAATGGATTGATACAATGAATGTCAATGCAACCACGACACCAGCCCAGAATAGTATCCCGTTAGTAGCATTCACATAATAATATTATTATCCCATCATTTAAAACCTACTCAAAACTCTCATGTTAGAGGTTGCAGTAATCGGAGCCGGCACATCAGGCCTTGTTGCCGCCCGGCATTTGATCCATGCTGGATTGCGTCCCACAATTTTTGAAGCTGCCAAAACAGTGGGAGGGGCATGGACTCCATCCTCGTCGTCGGCAATTAATCTTCCAACTGCAACAAATAATAATAATAATAAAAGTAATAATGACAGGGATGAAAAGCATCATCCTCATCACCCCGCCAGCAAAATGTGGAATGGGATGACCACCAACCTTTCCAAATACACTTGCCGCTTTTCAGATTGGCCATGGCCAGAAGATGCAAGCACCTTCCCTTCCGTGGAAGAAATGAATGCCTATCTTACAAGTTACTCGGATTCGTTTCTGACTTCCTCGCCATCGTGCAATTTTCAGTTGGAATGCCAGGTGACCAATGTGGAACAGCTGGAACCACCCACGTCGGAAGTCAATTACAAAGTGGAGTGGATAGATTTGCAAACTCAAACAACTCACAGTCGAGATTTTCGTGGGGTTGTTGTGGCCACTGGATTTTTTCATAGTCCGCAATTGCCTTCCTTTCTTCAAAAAAGTCATCGGGATTCGTTTGACGATATTGTGAACAATGAAGAAAACAGGCCTCGAATCATTCATTCTTCCAGCTACCAAACGCATCAATCATTTAAAAACCAGAATGTTGCCATTGTCGGTGCTTCCTTCAGTGCATTAGAGATTGCGGCAGACGTCTCCAAGTCTGCTGCACGGGTAGTGCACATTCTTCCTCATGTACCATGGGTAATACCGCGTTGGGTTCCAAAGTTACAACCAGTGCAAAGTGAACAGTCAAAGGAAGCATCGTCGCCACCCACCTCCTCATTGTCACCAACTGATGATGAAACTACCACTATGACTATTCTTCCAGTGGATTTGGCGCTCTATCAACGTAAACAACCATACCCTCAAATGCCTGAAACTGTATCTATGACTCCTGAATCATGCCACGAGCGCCACCAGGAGCTGCAATCAATTGTGGGTCATAAGCAACTTCATTCGTCATTAGGCGAACCTTCTAATTGGAAGGAGCCACCTTTTGTGGTTATTAGTGACGAATATTTAGATTTGGTTAGGGAGGGAAAGATTGAAGTGGTTCATGGGCGATTGGCCGAGGTGGAAGAGGATGGTAGATTGAAGATTCATCCTACAGAAACCAGCAGTGGCAATGAAGGATTTCCATCAACTATTGATGGTATTGATCATGTCATTTCCTGCACAGGGTATGCTCCTAATCTTGGCCATGTGCTTTCATCCAAAATACTATCTACACTTGACTACAATCCAGCTGATTCCTTTTGCCCATTGACACTCGCATGGGACTTACTTCATCCATCCCTACCCAACATGGCATTTTGTGGCATGTATCGAGGTCCCTACATGGGTATCATGGATCTTCAGGCTCAGTTGGCTGCAAGGGCAGTCAGCGGTTTGCTATCATTGGAACCAGAACAATGGCAATCAGCGCTCGAAACTAGCCAAACTATTCGGAACACGAATCCGCGTGCGCAGTTTCCGCATTTTGATTACATTGGATATATGGATACATTGTCGCAACTTTGCTACAAGGAAAAATATCCAAAATACAATACTAATACTGGAGATGTAGTCTTGCCGTCTTTTTATCAAGAAAATGAGGAAATCTTGCAAAAATGTCAGTCTGAATTGAGGCAGGAAATTCAATATGGACAAGATGGCAGTCGAATGCCAAAGCTGGTACTTCAATCCATTCTTGGAAAGTGGTCATTTGAACGCTTCATCATTCATTTGCAAACCAACAAAGTAGAAAGAGTACATGGGACTGTCAACTATTTAAAATATTCGAATATGCCTTCTCCCTCTGCTAATGACAGTTTCGATCCAGTCGTAAATATTTTTTCTCCAAATATCAGTGAAAATCCAGTGCTCTATAGAGAAGATGGTTTATACGAACTCACACCTACACAAAAGTTTGAAGTGTTTCGAGAGTATGAGTATGAGTGTAAGCATGATGCATTAGAGATTTATTTTGTGGAGGGTGGGAAGAGAGCGCATTTGTTTTTGAGTCTCAAGTTTGTTCCTGAGACATCAGCAAAAAGCTATGACAAGGGAGAATATTGGGTAAAGGCAACGTCAGATCACTTGTGTATTAAGGATTTGTACAGTGCTACATTTCGTGTCAAATTGAATGGATTGTCAGCATCTGAAATTGTCATCAAATATCGGGTGAAAGGTCCCAGCAAGGATTACGAGTCTACCACTATCTTGAAGCCGCAACAGTCATAAAAACTGCTTGAATGCATTGCAACGTACCTAATAATGTTGTAGTGCGATTCGAGTCAGCCGTTTTTCACTATTGAAAATCTTATATGTTTGGTTTAACAGAAAATGTTTTACTGTTGACTGCCAAAGATAGGTATTATGAAAATTGCCAATATGCGACATTTGCCTGTCAACACTGATTACACTACATCATGGTGACATTATGTTGCGTTGAGCAATGTTTTTTTGTGAGAAAGACCGGTGTTTCTCCCAATGAAATGTCGCACCATTATAATGTGGTATTGATCTAAACACATAGCAGTCCTGCCTTACCCAATTAAACACATCATCACCACAGTAACAGTAGATAACAATGTACCTACTATTTTATGTCCAATACGTCAAAAAATGAAAGTGCTGTTGTTCAGACATGACAATAAACTAGCTTGAATTCATACATCCAATCATTTCTACAGCTACAGACAAAGTACTCAGGATTGACTTGCAAATGAAGTGATGTATCATAGGAGCAGCCTAATACCTAAAAGCAGAATGCATATTCATATTCTCAATAGTTCAATTGAAAGTTTGTGTATTGTGGTGCTAGTAACGATGAGGTCCAACTCCAATCTTGAATAACTCAATAAAAATAGATGAGTTGTAAATGCTGTTATATGATAATAATATATCAATGATGATGGTGATAGCACACTAGCAATAATGAATATTATTTATGTATACACAATCATGACAAGCAATGACAATGCCATCTTACTTCTAGTTTTAGGTGCAGCCTCTATAGCTACAGAGTTGATCCTTCAAAAATTGTCTGCAAAACGTCCTTATCAGTGTAAAGTGTAAAGTGTAATCATCTCCCAAAATTATCACATTTGCCCAATGTCAATAAAAATAATTAGCATTCAAATTTGCAAATGACTTCCCATAAAATTATCCCCATTGCGTTGACCAGAGTTC
This sequence comes from Conticribra guillardii, assembly GCA_036939335.1. Taxonomy (NCBI): domain Eukaryota; phylum Bacillariophyta; class Thalassiosirophyceae; order Thalassiosirales; family Thalassiosiraceae; genus Conticribra; species Conticribra guillardii. The sequence goes on from JALLAR010000777.1 coordinate 22,509, forward strand.
ACATCTTTTGGTAGTGATTCTGAATTTTACATAGCACCCTTAGCATTTATTAATTTCTGGAAAATGAAGAAAGTTTTTTGGACACACAACAAGAGCTCTCTTCAAGAATTCAATAAGAACTATCATGTCTATCCTCTATTGGTGTAGAGTTATAGTCGTCGCCTAGCTAAGACGTGGTCTCGAGTTTGAACCCTTGACAGGGTAGTAGAACTCGCGCTGTCAGCACATTCTTTTGTGGCATCTGTGCATATGTTAATGGGAACGGTGTAGACACAGGGGTAGTTATCCCGTATGACTCATACTGTAACTCTATGCTACACCCGAGGCATAATATAGGTCCCTGTGTATGGCGCATACCAAGTGCCAAATTAGTAGCATGTGCACACCTGACAATTGTCTATATTTCCCAGGTACCGCAAGAGCTCAATGGCTTGGTACCGTGGCTATGTACTCAGTGCACACAAAAGTGTGTAAAATTACCTGAGATTTGCCAAAAACCTGGGGCTACCGCAATGTCCTACAGACTGAGCATGGGGCCCCGAGTTGCTAGGTCTCCTTTGGGAGGAGGTCCGGTACGGGATCCTCTGCAAACCCCTCTTGCTACACCAGCCCCCCGGCACCAGTGTCACTACCCTCCCAGGAGGGGCTTGGGATGGGACGGTGGGTTGGCAAGAGCATGGACCATGGTGTTAATCACGGGTTCCTGCCGTGACGGATCTAGGTGACTGCAGTACTGCTCGTGATCTTGATAGATCTAAGCGTTGGGGAAGAGTAGAACCATCGGAAGCACGGGGTGATTTGTCGGTCGTTGGCTTTTGGAAGGTAGGCATGACTTGTATCCTTGATATTCGTATCACTGACACAGATTGCAAATCGAACATTGCCAATCCTCCTCAGAAGACCTTGGACAAGGCGGAGAGGGAGAAGAAGGCGAAGTATTCGAAGCCCTGCGCTGAGCAGAGGCGGCACTTCACACCGTTGGTGTATTCACCTGACGGCATGCCTGGTACAGAAACGAGAGCGGCGGAGAAGCGCTTGGCAGCACAGTTGGCAGCTAAGTTGGATCGTCCATATTCGGAGATGGCTGGGTTTGTTCGGCAGAGGATGTCATTGGCAGTGGTGAGGCAGAATAC
>JALLAR010000778.1:0-12800 GCA_036939335.1 Conticribra guillardii
CGAGCATGTTCTGAGTGCACTGTCCCAGAACTAAACCGTATGCCCGTTGTAGCGCCAACTCATACGTCGACTCCTTAGCCACATAGTTCTTGATTTTCGCTTTCCAAATCTCGAGGTCGGTCTCGTCCCCGTTTGCCGGCTTCACCGGTTTCTTGATCACGATTTGTTTTCCGCTCACGATGGTCCTGACGACCAATTCACCTTCTTTGAAGTTCAATCTGATGTAGTTGACGACCTCTTCCATGGTTGTGTTGTACAGGTTTGCATGTTTTGGTTTGCCACAATCAAAAATGTGCCCCTCCAACTCGTTGCATCGGCCAGCGAACGTCTTCGTCGCTGCCGCGTTATTCTTTTGTGGGAATGCCGGCTTCCTTGGAATTCCCCTGCCGGCTTGCGGTCCCCATCTCTTGGGGGGCCCGGCGTCACTCATTACTGTGTGTAATATTTAATTTATGTTGGGAATACAACAATATCCCATTGTTGATAGATCTACTGTCTTGTGTAAATCAGATAAATTAAATATTATGAGCTATGTGGTAGTACTAGCATGTACTACAACTATTCAGAACAGTGTGTTAACACTGTAGTATCACGAGTCAACACTCAACATGATACTTACTCAGACACTGCTACTACACCTCCACGTGTAGGTCGTTTCAAAATACCAGGTATCCCAACACATACAATTGTATCAGATGGCCCCAAACATTAACCCCAAACATAATCTTGTTTGGGATGAAGATTTATTGGGCAGTTGAATGATTAACTCACGTTGTCACATGATTTTTCAAAGACTGATATAACACATGACTAGAACTAGACAATAGTATGACAAGATATAATTGCCATGGGTGTTTGTTAGTTGTATTTTTATCCAATGCCTATGCCTACGATTGTACAAGAACGCTTCAATCATCATCTCTTAACATTTATGCTTGTTTGAGATGCAGTGTTACTATTGTAGAGGTGAATGATTAACTCACATTGCCACGTGCATTTTCACTGCCTAACACATCTTTTAGTCAGAAGTATGGTGAGAATATCCCCATCATAGGTTTTTGTTTGTTGTCTTAGAAACCAAGACCAACACTTTGTCAGAAGGCCTCAAATATCGCACCTGAACATATGCTTGTGTGGGATGAAGTTTTATTGGAAAGTTGGATAATTAACTCATGTTGCCATATGCTTTTCACATCCTGACATGACTAGACAGCAGTATGGCAAGGCTTAGTCAGGAATGTCATGGACATGTCTCATTCCCTGGATTTGGGCATGGACAGGACATTTTGGGGAAGACGGGTGGTGACTGGCCTATTGAGTCCCATGTCCTGGTCATGTTCTCATTTCTCGGTTATGAGTGACATCTGACCACCAACCACCATATTGTCTAGCAAAACATTTGTGACAAAAAAAAATGTTTTTCTTTCAAACTTTTTTTATTGAATCCCTCTTTAGTACTGGCACATATAATCATGGTTTGTGTATCCACTGGAGCAAATTGTATGGTCTGGGTCACCCACAAGTGTGAATGTCTTATCATGTCCCGGACATGTCCTGTCCCCGCCCTGTGCCCTCTGGTGAGCTGTCATCCTCCCAGAATGTTCCAGTGCTTGTCCTTCTTTTCATGGAGTTTTGGACATGCGCTTGAGGCCCTGAAGGGCCGCTTAGCCGTAATCCTGTTAATGGACATTGAGGACCTATTCCATATGTAATCCAGACCAAAATATTTGATTTTTTAGAGAGGGGAGAAAATCACTTTGTGTTTGGTTACTTATTACAGTCTTCTCTCTTTTTTTGTTTTGAGTCCTCAAGATTAATTTAATGGATATTGAGGACCTATTCCATATGTAATCCAGAATCCAGACCAGAATACGTGATTTTTTAGAGAGGGGAGAAAATCACTTTGTGTTTGGTTTGAACCAATGGTGTACTAGTAAATTATCAATTCTCACATAAAAGAGATGGACATTTTTTTGTCCAAAAGTGTCCCACACTAAAAAAACTCATCATATGCTTTTTCACAGCCTGGCACGTCTACACAGCAGTATGACCAGAATGAACCCAACCATGGGTTTTTGTTTGTCATATTCTTGCCCAAGAGTTACCATTGTCATAGTGTCAGATGGCCTCAAACATCAAGCATCATCCCTAAATATATATGCTTTTGTGGGATGCAGTTTCATTGGGTATTTCAACGGTTAACTCAAATTGACACATGCTTTAGCACAGCCTGACCAGACTAGATCTAGATAGCAGTATGGCCAGGCACCTTTAACATGGGGGCTTTTTGTTTGTTGTATTCTTACCCAATGCCAAGTATTGTTTTGGAAGGCCTCAAACATCATCCCAACATATATGATCGCGTGGGATGAAGTTTTATTGGGTAGTTCAATGATTATCTTGCATTTCAACATAACTTTTCTCCGCCTGACTCCAACTCCACCAGCCTTATTCTGCTCTCCACCAGCCTTTTTATGCTAATATGCACTCAACAAGTATTTCTTTGTAACACCAGCCACAACAGGCTCACCCAGCAATGAGTATGCCAACTCACACCCAGCACCAGGCACCAGCAAAGTTCATATTCCCCTCCTCTACCTAGTTAGTTCATTGATACTACCCACAGATGAAATTTATGGCACGAGTGTGCCTGGAGCGAAGGACCAACTATTGTTGTACAAAGTTACTTGTTATGATGGAGAACAGATATTATTCACCCTCAAATACCAAAACAGAATGGTAGCTTCTCAGGGAGTGGGAGATGGATTGATCAAGATGGTGGTCAAGACATCATGGTCATGGGTGGAGTGAACAATGAGACTATGAAGAAGGGTGTGGGGATACTTCATGATAATACATTGGGGCGTGTTGCTGCACATAACAAAAAGGTTGTTGTTGTGGCTAAGGAAATGATAAATCAAAGATTGTGTCCATGTAGGGGATGTGTATGTGTGCATGGCGGCTGGCCTGGAAGAGGCAGCACAAGAAAGGATGGCACTCCCAAGAAGTACTGACCGTAAGTCAGATGTTTTGGCTCATATATGGTGGCTTATCATTTCTTTTGAATTATAATATCATAAGATGCATGTAGTATACAGTCAAAGTGGACATAATATTATCATGGAGTATATGCAGTATGTGTGGTCTGAGACCTGGGAATTATGTATTCACATTTTATACTATATACATAAGATTTTGTTGCAACGAAATCAATATGGCAGAGAGCAAACCAATCATTTCATCCAGCTAAAAATGGATTTTTCAAACCATCCCCACAACATCCTAAGGCAAAAAATCATCTCAACACAACATGCCCAATAAGATGTGTACACATTTTTCTGAAAAACAAAGGCCTCTTTGATCCTCATTTCATACACCAAAGTTGTCGTTTTTTAGTTTAAACCATAATTTTATCCTTGCTTCCTCTTATAAGATTTTTTCACTCTACCCTAATCAAAAATCTGTGCAACAGAAAATAGCAAAGAATTTTTCATTCAGGTCCCATGCTGGGATTACACCTTCTTCAAAATGATTTACAATATTATATTTTGTGGACGAATCATTTTTTGAATGCTTCGTCCCATTCTTTTCACCTTAGAAACAAGAATCAATGAAAATATTGGTTTTTGATTGAATTGTTGGCAATTTAGTCTTTTTTCATAGTGGGTGATAGAATTACTAGGCACAAAAACAGGCACAGGGGGGCAACACTATTGGTATTTTGGACAAACTCTGTTATTTACAAAAAGTATAATTACTACACTGAGGCTGAGGGTTGTGAAAGGACGTCATCATATGACATGACATTATCAATGACGTATTTACCACCACTGACTGGTGAGCTCATACTGCAAGGTTTTGCGTTTGTCCAGTGTTTGGCTGGTAGCTGGTATCCAAAGGTAAGAAGTAGTATGTAGAATCATGTACTGCAGAGATACCACAATCCAGCCTCAACACATCAATGGACAGATCTAAAAATAGATCCTAATCCAATGCTCTATAATCATAGACACAATTTTAGGATTATAACTATAAATATGATGAACACAAGGTTGCCTGAAGCTAGCCATGCTGGATAAAGATCGTGATTATTTTTGAATGGTCAGAGCACTCTTCAGTACTCACTGGTTGAGGGCCCGGATCTGGGGAGTCTCCCCAACCGTGACCTCTGACCAACAAGTACTGAAGAGTGGATCAGAGGTTAAAACTATTTGAATGTTTGTTTTAATAATGGCGCAATAATGAACTTTTGATGTGCTACTGCACTAATATCCTTGCAGCCAATGTGAGATGTTTTTTCTGTTTTCCTCATTGTTTGATCATTATTTTTTATTTGTTTTAGTGCAGTTTCAAAAACGAAAGATGGCTCTATTTTCATGGTATTAATTAGTGGAAGTGAAATTTATGGGCAACCTATTTAAGTTGGTGATATGGAAACAATGCATCCAACCAATTTAAAGCTCCATATTACTTTGGTATATGTCATCTTTCCTTGTTTTCACTGGCTCAGATGGACTGGACAAGTAGTTGTTACGTGCTGAGGGTAGGTCACTATTCATTTTTTAATATGATGATTTTGGATTTTGGTAGGGAGTATGGAGTTCTTTGTCTGGATGGTATGTTTGGTGCGTGATGGGGAATCAATGTATCTGCATAATTTAAAGTTACACAATGCACTTAAATATATTAGTATATGATGATTATATCAGTGTCCATGGTGGATTGGACATAAAGTTTTGAAATGGTGCCTGTATTTCCTGATTCTGTCTTTATGTAACACACAGGAAGCTAGTGAAATGTCTGGGGCCTGGGCAAACTATTTGAGTTGGTGATTGAGAATCAATGCATCCAACTAACTAAAAGCTCCACATTGCATATTACTGTGGAATATATTATATCTCCTTGTTTTTGTTGGCTCAGGTGAAATGCACAAAAAGTAGTTCTTTCATGCTAATAGCTTCTGTCTTGGATTGTTGTTTACAATCTTTTATGATTTTCATGAGTAACTCAGTCCTCAGTCAACCATTGAATTTGCCAATTGTTTTCAAAACAGCTGACCATAAGCATCAAATCATTTGTCTGATGAGTATTGAATTGGCAATTCAATGCTGCCTTTCTATTTGACGATGTATTGCCATGATCTCCATCACAAACTTTCATCTCCGCATCAAAGTTGAACATGTCCTGTGTTACTCTGGAAAATGATTTCAAATACGCTTGATTTGATTGCGATAATTGTACAAAACCATTTTATTATTTAGTAACGGGGTTTTCTTTCAAATTTGGAATTTAAAACAATGTTCTAGTACAAAAACACGGCCTTCAGTTTAGTTTTATTGTTTTGGTCCCAACCTACCCCTTTCCCCAACCATAAAAATGCATTTACTTCATTTGTTTGATCTCAACCTTTACAGATGGAAGTGTTAAGAGCATTTTGGTGGGGGAAAATGCAATGTGAATATAACACATTGTATGCCATTCAAGAAAAAGGAAACCACATTTTTGGCAAAGATAGAAGGGTGAGTATTTTGTTCTCCAAAAAGAAAAAAGAAAATGAATATTGGGGAATACATCAGTGAAATTACTTGACCATATCCATTTTTCAACAACCAAACTCAATACATTCTTAAATTCGCCCACTGTACAGATGGGCATGCCCAATTCCTTCAAATTTGATATGATTCCCTCCTTTTCAATCATAGAACTTGGACTTCATTATCACTTCTATCTTTCATGCTGCCTATCATTAGACGCACGCTTTCCTGTTCGACAGTTGATTTTGATAGGTGAGATGTTATATCCTACTGTGAATAGTTTGATCCGTTGCGCTGGTTTAGTTCAACTGCTAGCGCATTGTAGGAATTGATGTTTTCATCACATGGTGAACAAATATACATCGTTGGAGTGAAAGACACGAAAGAATATGGCAACATAAAAATCAGTTTTTAATCTTTTTTGATATTATTTCATGCTAAATTGTGCGGCAATAGATACTTCCGCATCCCTGACAAAAGTGCATTCCTAAATGCATCTTACAAATATTGGTAACAATCAAATTCCAGGTAGATGGAAAATTGATAAAAGTCGTATGCAGTAGAATCAGTTTTTCATGTGCGCTTTCTAATAACAGCACATGTCTTGACTTTCACGCACAACGGGTCAAAAAATGAAGAATAATGTAGAAACAGCCGTGTACATTACACTTGTAACAGCTGCCGAAGACCTATGGGCACAATCATAAAATGTTCGAGAACAAATAACAGAACTCTCATGATTTGTGTGCAATCAAAGAAGAATTACATTCCTCCCTCTCTAATAATTGCTACCTCCCACAACAGGTTCTGCTTCAACCGTAGGAGCAAGAGTCGGAAATTCGGTGGGTGGTGGAGATCTGAATCGACGCCTGGTAGGCTTGTTTGTGGGTTTGTGTCCATCGCCATTCCAGGAGGTGGGAGTCCCTGTGGGAGTATCTGTGACGACCTCGACAATTGGGCTTCGTGTGGGTTTGTTTGTGGGTTTGTGTCCATCGCCATTCCAAGGAGCTTCAATGGGTTCGGGCTTGGTTGGAGAGGGCGTGGGCTTGTTGGTGGGTGCGTGTCCATCATCGGACCAACCATCGTCATTCCAGGCGTCTCCGGTCCAGCCCTTGGTGGGACTCGTAGTGAGCGGGGCAACAATAATTGTCGGACTTAGTGTAGGTGACACGGTGGGAGCAAGTGTAGGGCTCAAAGTTGGTGCTAGAGTAGGGTCAGTCGGGCTCACTGTGGGAGGAGGGGAGCGGAATCGACGTCTCGTGGGCTTGTTAGTTGGCGCGGTAATGTCTTGAGGTTTGGTTGGTGAAAGCGTGGGTCTTTTCGTGGGATTTTTGGTAGGCTTGTGCCCGTCGCCATTCCAGGAGGTGGGGGTCTCTGTGGGAGTATCTGTGACAACCTCAGCAATTGGGCTTTGTGTGGGTTTGCTTGTGGGTGTTTTGGTTGGCTTCCTTGTCGGGTTGCGTGTAGGGGGTGCTGGAACTGGAGCGTAGTAGTTCAGTCCACGAGCTTTCTTTTGCTCGCCAGTGTCAATGGTGGCGGCAGAAGCGCTTGCGATCAAGGCGACGAGGGTGAGGCGGGATAGTCCAAGCATGGTTACAGTAATCCTATTATTTTGGAGCAGAAAAGATGCGAGGATTTGTTAATGTGCAGTGAATGCTTGGAGGAGCTTATTATCAAATTATGAGATTGTATGTGATCGATGCGCATCATGTGCAACGATGGTAATTTTTGATTTCAAGTCAATACACCTATCGATGTAAGGGCATCCAAGCAGAACTCATGCTGCGCGATGAATCGATCGTGTCTCTAGAGTGAATAATGTGCTTGAGTCCAATATCTATCTAAACAATTTTGTGATAACGAAAGCACGGCGTGGTACCATACTATGAGAATATTTTCATGGGCGAAGAACTCCTATTCATAAAAATATTGTCGGGCGTAGATTATTGATGAAGAAACCATCGGAAGAAACGGCCTTTTTTCGGCCATCGTGAAAATCTACGGACATAGATGAAAATGTGAGCTAAAAATAAGAAGGCCCAAAAGATAATACAATTTTTAAAATTGACCGTTACTTAATTTTCGAGATGCGAACTCGTGAAAATGACCCAAATGACTACAAACAGCAAATAATCTCTATTGCCCTATGGTCAATTTTGTAGTACCAGAATAGTCAGAGTTGATGCGTTGGGACAGCGTTGGGAATTTTTGAATTCAAATTTTTATTACGATACGGATTTACCATGCTAAATATTATTGAACAAGTGCAACATAATGATATTATTAATATGCACGCACCATGTATCTAGATAATACAGTTTGGGAGTATCACGCTCTTCTTCTGATGTCTTCTGCCATACCCACCACAGTGGCCACAAAAATTGAGGATTCTCGAAAATATCTGTTCAAGATTGTTGGCTGGATGGAGTGTTAGTCGGGTTTCCATTCTTGCATCAACACAGATCAACACGCACCCGCATTCAAGTTAAACAGAAAATGAAAACCCGAATAGATTCAATGCACATCTAATGCAGTGGTATTAAACATTCAGTTCCCAAAATATTCATGCGTTGACTCATATTTTATTAATTCCAATCGTCGACATTTGAAATACGATAATCGTTGAAAGAATATTAGTAACCAACTTGATCTTCATAGAAGAAACACAGCAATCTCCCAACACGTTCAGCAGAATCGAACAAATACACGATACACCATGTTTGACGGCAAGGCACTGAACCTCCTCCTCGCGGGCACCGCCCTTGTTGCTAATGGTGCTGAAACCGACCAAATTACAGGAGGCAGCCTCCGAAGAAGGTTACACAAACCCAGAACTGTAGCAAGAGACTTGTACTACGGCACAGCAAACATTCCCAACCCAACTGCCAATCCAACCCCTTCTCCCACCATTTCCTGGCTGTGGAACAACGATGGCTGGACCGATGATGTACCCGAAGTAAACACGGATAAACCAACGTCAAAACCAACGCAAAAGACCTGGGGAAATGATGGATTTATTGACACCAACAAACCTACGCAGAAACCAACGTGGCCGAAGGACGAGTTTGTCAAAGGTTGGGGTGATGATGGTTTCGAGCCTATTAAGCCTGAGCTGCTTGGCCCAAGCAGCAAAAAATCTTCCAAGGTGAGAAATCCTAAACTCAATTATGTACTCTTCTTTCCTCGTCAATAAATTTTCCTATGCTAAAACTGTTTACTTGTCAAATTATTGTATTACTTATCTCTGTGTAAAGGGTTCTTCCGATACCAGCCAAATCTCCAACATTGGCGGCAGCAGCAAAAAATCGAGCAAGAGAAGCGATGCCCCTGCAAATGTTGGTGCCGCTGACAGCCCTACCAAGTCATCCAAGGGCAAGAGTAGCAGTTTTGCTAGCGTGAATGTCTCATCCAGCAAAAAGAAATCATCCAAGGCGGCCGAAGTACCTATCTCTTCAATTTCTGGGAGCAAGAGTGGTAAAGGCGGAGGCACTGATTCCATCGAACCCCCTGAGTTAGAGAATAACAAGTGGAACAGCGATGGATACAAACCCACTAACAAACCAACTGCTCCTCAAATTGAGGAGAGGAAGTGGAATGACGATGGGTGGACTCCTCCAGCAATCGAGACGCCTGCTCCAACCAAGAAGCCTGCATGGAATGGAGATGGATACAAGCCCACTAACAAACCGACTGCTCCTCAAATCGAGGAGAGGAAGTGGAATGACGATGGGTGGACTCCTCCAGCAATCGAGACGCCTGCTCCAACCAAGAAGCCTNGGAAGTGGAATGACGATGGGTGGACTCCTCCAGCAATCGAGACGCCTGCTCCAACGAAGAAGCCTACATGGAATGGAGATGGACACAAGCCCACTAACAAGCCGACTGTCAGCCCAACAGTTCTTCCCGAAGTAGAGACTGATGAACCCACTGCTTCACCTATTTGGCACGGAGATGCGTGGGTTACTGATGGTTGGAATGGAGATACTCACGAGCCGACAGATACACCCACACGAAAACCCACCGATACCCCCACGAAGAACCCGACAAAATCACCAACCGCAGAACCCACACCTCCTGAAATTGAAACACCCACCCCAACACCAGCACCTACCACGTGCGAAGAAAGCAGGTTCCATCCGAACAAGGGCTACACCATGTGCACCAATGACAATGATTATCCTCCTCAATGGAACACACCCGAAAATGAAGACCAGTATCTCTTCAATACCATGCAAGAGTGCTGTGAAGCCGTTTTTGGTACTTTGGTTTGTAAATCTGAGGACATTTGCAACCCAACGGCGAGTCCTACTTTGAGCCCATCCAATAAGCCCACAACGAGTCCAGTCACCCCATCGCCCACCATTTGCGACGAACGTATGAAATGGCATCCCAACCCAGGATTCACTATATGTACCAATGATTTCAATTATCCTCCATTCTGGGCACTTCCCGAAAATGAAGATAAGTATTTCTACGAGTCATTGGAAGAGTGCTGCAATGGCGTCTTTGGCACAACCACATGTCCATACAAAGATGACTGCGCCCCAACTGCAAGTCCTACTGAATCCCCTACGATGGCTCCCATAACCAAGGTAGTCACTGATGCCCCTACCTCGGCGCCCACTTCATGCGAGGAGCGAAAGTTTTACGTCAACAAAGAAGGCACTAAGTGCAGTAATGGATATAATTATCCAGGAACTGGAGATTTCTACAACTCTATCGAAGAATGTTGCTCTGCATTTTTCGGTACCAATACTTGCATGCGTGAGGACATTTGCAACCCAACCCCATCGCCTACTGTTTCCCCAACAATCCCGCCATCATTCGGCGCCACGCCCACTGTGTCCAAAGAGGTCACTGGTCCTCCAACTGTGGCCAACAATAGAGAATCACGAAGCATCCCACATTCGGCTTATGTGACGGAAAAAATGACACAATGCCATGAAGTTGTTGGCGGAAATCCTCCCATCTGTGTCTATGTCTGCACAGAAATTTCGACCAGATCTGACGGAAACGAAATTGCGAAGACAACGGAATCGCGCTGCCCAGAGTGATGGATTTCTCCATAGAATAGAAGAACCAGTCTTCACGGAGTTGGATTTCAATCGTTAGGGTTAGGGTTAGGTGCTCTAGGAAAATACGTTCGTTTATGTTTACGTGTTTTATGTGTTGAACGATTAAAATAATAGTACATTAGATAATAATCATTTGCTAAGCAAAAAAATATTGCATCTTCATGAGATGCATGAGATGCATGATACAATGCTCTGTCGGCCTGTAGCCACAAACCTGAATAATACATTGTGGTTATATGCGGAGTGCAGCCACAAATCCTGCTTAGAGGGAAAACCATAAAAAATTAAATATTCTTCAACTGTGTGAGAGTTTCCATGAAAATCAAATTATTAGTGATATGGTAGCGAGTCAAAACTTTTTCTAGCCAGATGGAGGGCTTCTATCGATGTGCGAGGACACCTGTATTCATATTTAATTAGATGTCCAATTTTATTTTTTTTAATTCTTGGATATATTTCATGCATCTTTTTACCAGCAAACTTTCTCAGATACGATTGAAATGTATCACTTTAAAAGCAATGTAAACTAAGCATATTTAACCTAAAATTCTATGTTGTCTGGGTTCATAAAGCATGGAAAATGAATGCAGTCATGCCATCAACAGTCGATTGGACCATTTGAAAAAAATGACAAAATCTTATCTTCAATTAATCCCACTTCCAGGCAATGTAGCTTTTGTTTGATCACTCTTATCCATGCGCATTTGAGCTGATTTATGAGACTTTGCTTCTTACTTTCCCCTTTGACAGCAGTAAGTACAAAAACGCTGCAAATGTTGCATGTTTCAAGCGCGGAAATCGAAGGTGGGTGAATGCCTCATGGATAGTTTTTCAAAGAGAGCGATGGAAAGAATAGTAATGCATAGAGTACATTAATGTCTATTGAAAAATTGATAATACGAAGCATTACCAACACGATGTTTCCCACGAGTAAAAATGGTGTGTCGTCTATCTGGGCGCTTGTGTGAGATTGGGGCGCGTGATTGTGCATGACTGAGTGGGAGTGGGGTCATCTGATGAGGGAGCTGCTTTTGGATATGTAGCACATCTCAAATCGTAATCTTGAACGCAAATATTGCAACGATTAAAAATTCATTTTTCTTTCATTCCGACCTTTTTTGGTGGTGCTTCTTGCTTGAAAGCTATGAATGTTTACTCCTATTGCAATATGGTACTCCATTTTAGGATTATTTTTTTATTACATACAAGATGGAGGGACGGAGATAGAAGATACATCCTTCCTAATATTCTAATCACATGCATGGGAATTAGTAACGTAATTTTTGAATGGGGAATTATCGCGCTAAAAGTAAAAAACTAACCGTACGTAGCTCACAACAACATCATGGTGCTCACAAATTGAGACTGTAGTAGAAGATAGTACTAAAAAATGCATGGAAATTTCTGGCTGCGGGGGTGAAGTCTTGATGCAGTCAGACACAGCATGTGAGCAACCCAACATAATATTTGTCAATTGGTAAAATCCATCACGTAAAACCCCTAACGAGTGCTCTTTCAATACAACATCATATTGTCATAATTTAACTTTCTCTGCAAAGTTCAAAGTAGATCATCGGAAACATCAATAATCATCGCATCAAAACATTTACCAAAAAATTAAAGAAACCTTCTGCAACTCATCATCACACCATGTTCGAATCAAAGACACTGTCACTCTTGCTCTTGGGCTCAACTCTAACAAAAATTGACGCTGAAAGAGGTAATGTAGGCGGCCTTCGTAGAAACTTGCGAACAAATAAAAGAGACTTGTACATGTACGGCACAGCAAACATTCCCAACCCAACTGCCAATCCAACTCCTTCTCCTACCATTTCATGGCTGTGGAACAACGATGGCTGGACTGACGATGTACCTGAAGTAAACACGGATAAACCAACATCAAAACCAACCCAAAAGATTTGGGGAAATGATGGATACGCACCTGAGACCCCCGACACCCCCGACAGTCCAAGCAGCAAAAAATCGAGCAAGACGAGTGGTATCTCGGCAAACGTAGGTGTCTCAGGTAGCAAGAAATCATCCAAGTCAAGCAGCACCAGCCAAATCTCCAACATTGGCGGCAGCAGCAAAAAATCGAGCAAGAGCAGTGGTATCTCGGCAAACGTAGGTGTCTCTGGTAGCAAGAAATCATCCAAGTCAAGCAGCACCAGCCAAATCTCCAACATTGGCG
>JALLAR010000779.1:0-12789 GCA_036939335.1 Conticribra guillardii
GTGTTACATTACAAGCCAAACCACTTCCCCAGTTCGGTTCTCCAGCTTCTTCTTCGCCAAACTGGGGAAGCAGTTTGTTCTGTAATATAACACATTCCTTAATTTAATTCGTCAAAGATTTGAGTCTTTTTGTAGAATTAAGTACTATTTGTACGTATGAACGTACAACTAAGCACCTTTATCGCGTGTGAAAAAACTCACAAAAATGGCGCTACATTGTTCTAGGATATCATAGAACAGTAAGAGCTCTGTTAGTAAGTATAATGGATGTAATTGAAATATCGTCTTTATCAACCTGCACAATTAAACTAGTAAATACAAACTACGATACTTAAATCAACATACTCCTTAAAGGAGCACCAACGACTTTCGTTCGTAATCTGTTCATAATACATTAAGATACATAAGTTTATAAGTATGTAGATCATAATACAAACTGAATGCAATTACAAGTGCTTCAACATTTTTGTATTATTTTACATGTGCATGGGTTTTTCTTTTGGGTGATTCAGACAATCACACAAACAAAAACAAAAACATCACACACCAACAACCAACACAAACACAATCAAACAACACAATCTTTCATCCCACCCTTCTCAACTATTATGAATCCTGCCCGTAAGCAGCAAACTGCCACGTCCAGGTGGTGGTAGGGTCCTCCCTTATCAACGTATAATATGAATGGCGACACACCAGACATTGAACGCCGTTTCGCGAGATCAATGCCACTGAATCCAAACGAATCTGTAACAGCTGTAGACGAGACTACCGAAACCGCACCCTTTGCTTATTTAATTGGTTGTACACTAATTACAATCAATGCAACAAAAATATACAATCAACAATCAAAGGGAACCGTGGCGATGACAGCAAGAGCAACAAGAGGGACAGAACAATAATTGCAAGGTAGTGGGGGCTCTGGGCTCTTTGTAATTGATGGGCAAGTCTAATGCTTCTCGTTGTGCTTTGGCCTTCGCTCATCCCTTCCTCCCACCATCAACATTGTGCTGTACTGCAGTGCTACCATCAAGACCGGCAATTATAATCATCAATATCACACAACAATCAACGGGTTGAGGAGGGGGAATAATAAATAATTTGCTGAGGGGGAATATGCTCTTTTCGTGCCCAAGCCCAAGTGCATGTTACCATAGAGTAGATGTGTCACCGCTGTTGCTGTTATTGATGGCAATGATACCAACACCAAAATAGCACACAACAATTAAATAAGTGGTGTGTGATGACAAGAGGGAAAAGGGGTGTTTATTACAATCAACATCAGGTGGCGGCGGCTCAATGTTAATCAATTGGCACTTTTATGCTAGGCCCGTCCCACAAAATGGTGGCTCTATGAAAGCGAAATGACAACAAACTTCCAACAAATGATTACAGAATTTTTATCAAATCTACTCGGAAGAAACAGCCTCCCCATAATCTCCTAATTAATATGCACAATCGCCGTCAAAAACGGTGGACTAGGCCTCCAACACCCCAAAAGTAACGCCATCCCAGCATTTATCCTCACCACTAAATGATGTATCTCTTACGCAACTACGGGAGTCTATGTCGGAAATCACCATCCTAAAGTAAAACTCCCAGAAAACACCACCGCCCTATACACGGATTGGCAGAAATCAGACTCCAAAACATTCACGTCCTTCCGTAAATACTACAATACACTTGCCACCCTCTGTGCCACCCCAGACACTGACGACGAATTGGACTACTTTGTGAACAGAGCCCCAAACAACATATGCAAAGAACATATAAACACCGCAGCAGCAAAACGAATATGCACCCATCTAACAACCATCGCATCTCCCCACCTAGCAGACCACCTAGAAGACATTCTAAACCCAGGGCTATCACTTGCCCTAATTCCTAATCACCATGAGCAGGATAGGCCCCCTGAATCGTATGAGAAACAAAAACTTCACTATCAACCTCAAACGCAAACTATGATTAGAACTCTGGCTCAACACCGAAAAACTAACATTCCCATGCGGAAGAACCATGGACCAGTATGGCGACCACACCTTAGGATGCATCTCATGGTGCAAAACTACCGCCCATCACTCAATCAGAGACGAAATCATATGAGTATTTAAACGCATCCTCCCAACCATCAAATTAGTCTCCAACATAAACTGTGTCAAAAAAGGACCCCCATGGATGATCCCCCGACTGCCACAAATATGCCCATTTGACCTAGCCATCAGACTAGACCAAGTTATGGATTCTCAAGTCTGGCGATGCCCTTTGGCACCTATCAGTTTTGATGTTACCATCATAAACTCAAATCACACCTCCTCCTCCCCTTTGTTGGTAGCTCCTTCTAAAAATCTGCTATGCACCTACAAAAGGGAGAGAAGGCAAAATTTGAGCGGAACAATGGAGGATCAAACAAAACTACACAACAAACTCTATCAGCAGACGAAATCACCGGGGATATCTTTAACCAAAACATGGGATTTATACCAATTGCAATTAGCCCACGGGGAACATGTGGCAGCATTTTCAACGAATTCCTCTACGACGGAGAAGGAGCATCATCCCAGCCCAAAATTATCAAGAACAAACCAAAAGCGCAGAAGGAAGCACGACTTTCCCTGTAGACTGTAGATACTATGCCCCAAAGCATCCTCCCGCGAGACAGGAAACTATGGCAGGAATACCACCCTAATGAGTTTTTGGATTCTCATAAATGTCTCCAAATCCAAAAATATGGGCAGAGCAACAAATACTAGGCCTCACAATCGCGTCAGCCCTGTCCAACCACATACTCGTTGCATTTAATAAAGTAAAAGTACTCCCCGTGAGGGAGTGTAATTGTTCGTAGAAGTACTTCGATGAATCAGTCTCACACATCATTCAAGACCCACTTATCAAGCCCTTTTCCCGTGCCTCCTCCACTAGCCCACGGGCATAGTAAAGGTCTAAGGGCAGGGTAAGTTGAAGGGCGGACAGACCAAACCCACTCCTCTTCTACAGCCACATGTAGAAACGTGTACTACCATACTGTCATTAGACACTAAATAATAATAAAAGAGAAGGTTATTATTATAATATAACACACACATGCATTATCACAATGCTCACCACCCTCCAAAACGAATGCGCTCAATCCGGATTCGACATCCTCCACCCATTCCACACGTCGTGGTACAATCGTCTCATTGAGAGCGAGGGTTTGGTCGAGAGCGGTGCTCTTGATAAATTGCCCGAGCCTCGTGTTGTTGGCAGTAATGGTAATAATGTTGGCGGAGATGGCAAAGATGATGATGAGCGGTGGGTAACAGACGAGCATGGAAATAGATGCAACGCGATATTAATTGGAAATACCAAGAAAATCTGGCCATTGTTCATCCAATGGCTGGCCGATAAGGTGGCAGTAGTACTATCACACGACAATGGCATCATGAGCGAGGACGAGGCACTGGATCAAATTATTCAATTTGATCATCCATTTGATACATTTTTGGAAGAGTCATTGTCTCGTGTGTTTCAGACTGTATTTTTCAATCGACAATCATCATCATCTACATCTACATCCACATCATGTGCGGATAAATCATCTCAATCAGCAGTATTGCCAACAACAACAACAACAACAACAACAAACAATAATACTATCAAGTCCTATGAAATATTTTGGTCCAATGGCAAACGAAACAAAGTCAATATACCATCAACATCCTCCGACAATAATTCTTCTTCTTGTACTAATACAACCACCTCCACCAGTAGTGATTCCAGAAATTCAAACAGCATTGACGCTATAAACACTGATAGTACTAATAGCAGCAGCAGCAACAACGATGATTATCACTGCTTCATTACTAATGACAAAAAACAACAACAAAACACAAAAGATGCAAATTGTAACAACAGCAACATCAATGCCAACAGCAACAGTAATACTAACGACAACAGCAAGGAAGAAACATCATTTTTAGTATCCATGCAAAGAGTCGCCAAAATCACTGGAAAATATTGGCACGACGACAAAGCTACCAAATTATGCATTCATCCCGTGTATGGGACATGGATGGCGTTTCGTGCCGTTGTCGTCTTTCAAGTGTCGGATTGTGGGATGGAAAATGAAAATATTGCTACTACTACTAGTAGTAGTACTAGTGGTGGTAGTATAGCAATGGATGATGCAGCCACTGCGACTCCTCGTTGCTTGGCGCCTACGCCGATACCGTCACCGACAGCACCGCCGCCGCCGCCATTGTGTCCCTGTCCCATTACCAACGAAGAAATCCAAAAAGCCAAACGAATCTTTGATTATGCACTCCAAATGAGCAGTCCCGACAATACCACCACCGCCACTACAACTACTACACCTAATAACAATAACAATAACAGTGAAAATAATAATGAGAATGATCATGATGACAATCGTTATACGATTGGCTACGGTGGACAATCCAACAAATCCTGGCCCGAATTATGCAAATATCTGCACGAAACAAAATGTCGCGGAAGCGAATGGGAGGAGGTTCCGGAAACGATGAAACCGTGGATTCAATTGAGGGAATGCATTGATATTGGCTGTGGAACAAGTGGGAGTGCTAGTAAAAGAAGTAGTAGTAGTAGTAGTAGTAGTAGTAGAAATAGTATTAGTAGAGATGGGGGAGGAGAAGAGCACAATTGGAAGTATGGTGATGCTCAGCTTTTGTATCATTATACCAAGGATCCGGAAATTTTGAGGAGAGAGCTGAAAATTTTCTTGGGTAATATGGTATAGAAGGGGTTGAATGATACCGTGCGATATCTAGTTGTTGTTATTAACAGAGTAAGGACACACTTTCAACTTTTTTTATTGACAGTTTCATGCTACTACAACAAGTACTTCAATAGAAAGGAATCAAATTTATTACTTGAAGGGCATCATATTTTTAAAGAATTCTTTAATGCCCTTTGATTTCAATTAATGGCATAATTCATTCATTCACTATCTCGAATGTTCAATTTGGCGAAAGTTTGAACAGTTGCACCAAGATACTGTTAATTTGGATACTTGGCAGAATCATCCAATCTCATCCTTTTATTGGGTGTTCTGATTATTTGCTACTCTACATGTCAATCTTATCGCCATGCCATTAAAATGAAATTGCTATCTACTATCTCAATGTTCCCTTTTTCATGACAGACGAATTGATCATACATTATTGTTTGATGACATGCATCGCTAACCACCTATTTTACTGTGATGATCATCATCACGACCATTAAAATGACTTTCAGAGACGTATCTAATAAACTAACTCATCAATCACTACTTCAATACATCCAACTTATACCAGTTCTCAAAAAGAGACATACAATCATCCTCCTTCTAACAAATCTAATAGAACTCTGTACATCACCGCAAAAACATTTTACATCAAGTTTGCTCTAATTCATATTTCCCTCCGTAGAGCCATACCCTCCATCCTGCATAGAAATCAATCGCTCATGCTCATCCTTATCCTCCTGATTCTTTTTCTTTTTTAACAATTCCGCATCATAACGCAAGTATTTTCCATTAAAGGTTGCAAAGTAGGCGGTCGAGCATGCATGAATAATGATTAGCATGTAGAATGAAAATGTGTACTGCAGAGAATGGTAGAAAACAATCACAAAGAATAAAAGTGAGAATGACATAAAAAATAGTAGCACAAACAGCACATATTCACTGGAACAACACAATGATTCATACCTGAGGAACCTCAAACATGGACTTGACCACCTCATCAGCCGGTGCCGTCCCCACATCCTTCAACATCTTAAACACCGGAATAAATGCCGCACTCAACAAATTCGAAAACAATTGTTGAATCACCAACACGGTATTCTCGCTCAAGGGATACACCACCTCCACACCCAACTCGGTCGAAATGGGTTGCAACGGTCCCGTAAGAACGGCCACCACCAAGAGATTCAAACGTAAATCCCCACCCGCATCCGAGTCCAAATTGACATTGCACACCGACAATGCAAACGCTCCGGTAATGAGCATTGCCAGAATCACAAAGTAATATTTGCGAGAATGATCCGTCCACCCTCCAATGACGAGACTGGATGCCATAATGAGCAATTGAAATGTTCCTCCGACAATACCAACGTATTCCGCCCCGGCTCCTTCCAAGGTGACCAAATAGTCCATGTAGGTGGAGAGAGTATTAATGACAATTCCGGATGTGGTGAATGCCACGACGCAGTGCGCAAAGCCTGGTCGAGCAAAGCATGCTTTGAAGGAAAGCCAAATTTGATCGTCCCTGACGTCAATGTCCAAATGATGATCGAGCTGGGTCATGATGGGTTCCACTCCCTCGTCAAAGTGGTAGTCGTCGTAGTCGTCGTACCCTGCATTTTCGAGGAGGGCATTGTGATAGTGGCCCTCTTGATCATATCCATGGTAAAATGTGGGAGTGTGTTCAGTATGTTTGATTCCTTGGGCGGGATTATTACCATAGGCAGGGTAGCCATAGGGTCCCATGGGTGGTGGTGGCAGGGGAGGGTAGTAGTATCCTTGTCCAGGTGGCGGCATCATGTATGGTTGTTGGAGAGGATGCGGCGGAGCAGCATGCAGAGGATGAACTCCCGGTGGTGGATAGGGAGGTGGGGCATGCAGAGGATGATACATGTTATATGCAGCAGGTGGTGGGATTTGATAAGAAGGAAGTGGTTGATTGGTTGGTGCAGATTGTGCATTATCGTCGCTCTTTCGCTTGTCCCCGCTGGAAGTAGAGGATGCCACGGGTTCGTCTCCCGATGCCGGAGAAGGAGCCGCGGCAATCAATGAACTGATGGCTTCTCCTTCCACCTCCATGGAAGCCCCCTTCTCTTCTCCCTTGGTATTATTCTTATTATTGGTGTTGCCACCATCATTCCCACTCTTTCCATCTTTATCCCCATCATCATTCTTGCGTTTTTCATTTCCACCACCACCACCCAAACCACCAAACGCCTTGAACAAATCCGGAATCTTCACCTCCAAACTCCCCTTAATCACCCTCGCCGTATCACTCGGCGGAGTCGGCGGCGCATCATCAAACTGCAACGCCGCACCCACGAACGTAATCGTCGAAATAATACTCAACAATCCAAAATACGGAATGATATCCTCCTCCGTCGAAACCAACATGGTCCCAAAGACGAACGCGCATCCAATCCCCAATTGATTGGAATTGAGCGCCACTCCCGTGGCCATGGTGCGTTCATTTTCCGGAAACCACGACGCCGACAACAGAGCGGGAGTGCATTGATAGAGGGGTTGACTGAGCCCCACGAGGAAGAAACCGAGGTACAATCTCCACGTCTCGTCCGTCTCTTCTTCCGCGGCATGAGCATGGCCTTCGTTCGAACCGCTGCCTCCGTCGCCTCCGTCGCCGCCGCCAAACGATATTCCGCCGCTCTTGACAATGCTCCCCGCCATCAAGAGCATGGCCCCAAAAATAACCGTCCGTCGCAATCCCAGCCTTCCGAGAATGGCGGGTTCGCATGCCGAAGCCACGGCGTTGGCGGAGAGGAATACGGTGACGAGGGATTCGGGATCGATGTCTCCAAAGGCCTTGACGGTGAGGAGGGCAATGGGAGCGACGGAATAGCAGGTCCAGTCGGAGAGGAGGTTGAGGAGGGACATGTAGAGGAGCATGATCCAGCGGGAGGAGTAGACTTTGTATTCTTTTTCTTTGTAGGTGGAGATGATTGGTTTGGATTGTTTGTTGGCATTGGTGTTGGTTGGACTGTTGTTGGCATTGGTGTTGCTGTTGTTTTTGGTAGCGAGAGGATGGCCGGGCGCGGGCTGGCCAGGAGGGGCCGCATACGGATTGTAATTGTAATTGTATCCATCGTAATTGCCCGAATAATTGACATCGGAAACATCCCTCTCTGGAGGATGATGAGGCAGCCAATAACTCAAATGGGGCGGCAAGCCATGATGATTATTATTCTGTCCACCAGCAGCAGCAGCAGCAGCAGCGCCGGTTTGGCCATCCCCCGGAGAAGGAGACGGCGCCGAAGAAGCCTGTTGGAAATACCAGCTTCCCTGAAGAGATTGGGACAAATAACTGGCGCTCAATTGGGCAGAGTTGTCGTCGATGGATTCACGTCGATCGTCGATGCCGTGATGGCCGATGGTGGTATTATTGTTATAACTGTTATTGTTGCTGTTGCCAAAGGAAGGAGGGAGCTGGATGGAAGCATCGGAATAGATGAGCGAGGAATTGCTAGGGTCGCGTTGATTCCGACGTGATTTTTTGGGTGCCGATTCGAATTCTCCGTAGGCCAATTCTTCTTCTTCAATGTTGGATGGATTATTATTTTGAGTCATGGTGAGTAGTTCCGTGTCGTCGTCGTCTTCTTCTTTGGAGGATATGGAAGACATGATGCTGATGATTGTTATTTTTATTTTTTGTGAGCACAAGATAATTAAGAAATGGATGGGATGTATCCACGCTCGTTTCGTGACAATGATGGTTGCGTCACGCACAGAGGACAGTCTCGGGTCTCGGTTGCCCTTGGATCAATCGGTTGACGATTGCCGTGGGTGGAGAATAATGGGTATGGTAGTAGTATCGAGTAAATCCCGTTCTATTATTTATGATAGTGGTTCTACTGTCTAGAGTACTCTAATCCTATCTCATGCCCACAAAAGCTCATGCCGATCCTTGCTTCTTGCGCGCAAGCAGCGTCATTGTGGAAACAAAAATGTGAGATCGAGATGTTGTTCGGGCGGGCCACACGGAAGTAGTAGTAGGTAAGTGTGTCATGTCCTGGAAAATGAAGAAAGATACGCTTTTGATAAGATCGATTTTAACGTTTAAATAATATATACAATAAAGTTTGTAAACAAATCTACCCTTCAAGAATCTGAGAAAATCTTTAGTGTTATGTTGTTGAATAGTACTTTTTAATTTCGTTTTTAACGTCATAAAGGGAAAAAACGATTGGGTGATTAAAATAGATATTTATTCATTAAAAAAAGAAAGATATCCCGTAAGATTGTATTTTGTCCTCTTGAGTTTCGTTCCCAAGAAATAAAATAATAAACATCACTGCAATATTATGCTCTAGGTATGGTACTCCCATCTTCATTCGTTGACACAATAATAATAGTATGTACTAGATACCTCTCGTAGAGATACAACAGCCTACCCATGCCATGGTACAACCCTCTCCACCCACCGATCAAGCATGGCATGTTTTTTGCCGACAATGTCTTGGCATTTGCCTTACAATAATAATATTATTATTCGCCCATGAAAAAATAATGCATGATAATATCTACTTGAATATGACCTCCTCTCACGTGTATACACCTTCAACATCAACAGCATCAGCCCGTCATGATCCCATCTACCTAGGTACCAAGATTGCTTATCGGGCGGTCATTAGAGAGACTCGTCGCACAGCGATGTGAGACAGTGCAAGTCCTCCTACCAGAGCAGCAATCATTATCAGTGGAGCAGGTTCTAAACCCGTTATCTATACAGTCCTTCTCACATGTTCCTTCCTTGAATGGTTTGGCACGAACACACTTCAAAGGATCCCCGTCGCTGTCCGTGTCACAACACTTTGTGACGCCAAGTCCCCATTTGCATATGTCTTTGGAACATTTTGCTAGTTCCCCGCCACTTCCCCTAAGAGAATCACCGCCTGCCTTGTTGATCGAGTTACCGCCTGCATCAGAGGCAACGACAACGTCGATCATCGGACCAACGTCTGCGGCCTTGGCGAAATCCAAGGAGGTCGCAATCATGCCGATCGCGACGAGAATGAAAATCTTCATCTCGAAAATGTCTGGGGTTGATTTTAGAAACGACGACGCGACAAAGCGAGAACGTGACGTAGAGTGACGACGTGACATTGGTAGTAATTTAGCAGAGAGAAAAAGAGAAATTCAAATGAGAATAATTGTCGTTGATGTAAATTAATTGACGGTACACGCAAATGATTTTAAGAACAACGCCGCAATCATTACGAACCTGCTCTGAAGTTGAAAAACGATCGGTGTTCTTCTGTTCGAAGATTTTAATTTATGACAACTCCTACCTGTTCTATGATGAAACAATGAATAAATGAATTCAAAGCCAGTTCAAAGCATGCGACATGAACATGCAATTCTTCGCACGGCCGCTAAATGCAAATTGGTGTAATAACCACAGAACTATCATCACGCACTGCATCAAGTCGGATATTTTTTGGATCTGAACATGATAGGCACTATGATAGGCACTATGCGAATGGAATGCAATACCTAGGAGTACACGACAAAGGAGTCATTTCGAATAGTAGAGAGCGAGCGAGATTGTCGGGATGCTCGTGGATTTGGCGGATGATTGCGATGTTGTCCTTGCTGCATCACCTCGTTTTCAAACTTCATGCATGATTTGAAACACAATGATCAGAGGGGCGCTTTTTGTTTCATCGGCCAGATGCAACTGTGACGTCCTTGGACAATGGGATCTGAGAGGAGAAAAAAAGGCGACTAGCAAGTATTGATTTATATGACGGTGAATGTTTATATTATAATCAATACTATCAAGTAGTATTCATCGACTGCGCTATGACGACAACAAAAATACAGCTTGGGCTTCATCAATGGTGGCGATGACAAAGAAGTCGACTTTTCCCGAACAAATGCACTTTATATTGGATGTGCAGGAACTATATACATTCCACCGACAAGATTTTGACAAGAGCAGCTGCTTTACTTAATTAATGCGAAGATACAGTGACTATAACTGTGCAAGAGAACACAATGCAGAAAATACAACAATCAACTTCTTTATCCTTAATATAGATGCATTTGCTTGTTATTTGAAATGATTAAATGCAGTAGTGATTAGTCTCTTCTTTGATCAAATCAAGTCTGAACAACTCGTTGATGAAGATTTCGTTACCTAATATTTGTAATTTTACCTTCATTCTAAAGTAATCCAAAGCTTTCACACGTATAACAAATAAATAAATGTGTAAATGTAATTATTTTCAAGAACAATTGAGAAAGAGTTGGGGGGTGGTAAATAACAGTTAAGTTAATTTAATCCAAGCAATGAAGCAATGTGCCTGCTCCTACAGTGGGGTCAATTTTGCAAGTCAATCCACACCCGCATTCATTATCATAACCAAGGTAACACCTAGCGCCCGGACTCTCGCATTTCGTGCATTTGAAGTCTAGCTTGCCGTCTTGGGCGCAATGCATACCCGAGCAGCAATCGTTATCACTGGAGCAGCTACTATTCAATGCGTCACAGTCCTTCTTGCACTTTCCATTATTTTTGAGAAATTTAGCACCTTCACACTTCAAGGGGTCCCCATCATTGTCCTTGTCACAACACTTTTTGGTCCATCCACACTTTTCGTCTACTCCATTGTTACACCCTTCTAGTCCTTCCCCAACACTTCCCCTAAGAGAATCAACGCCTGCCTTGTTGATCGAGTTACCACTTGCATCAGAGGCAACGACAACGTCGATCATCGGACCAACGTCTGCGGCCTTGGCGAAATCCAAGGAGGTCGCAATCATGCCGATCGCGACGAGAATGAAAATCTTCATCTCGAAAATGTCTGGGGTTGATTTTAGAAACGACGACGCGACAAAGCGAGAACGTGACGTAGAGTGACGACGTGACATTGGTAGTAATTTAGCAGAGAGAAAAAGAGAAATTCAAATGAGAATAATTGTCGTTGATGTAAATTAATTGACGGTACACGCAAATGATTTTAAGAACAACGCCGCAATCATTACGAACCTGCTCTGAAGTTGAAAAACGATCGGTGTTCTTCTGTTCGAAGATTTTAATTTATGACAACTCCTGTTCTATGATGAAATAATGAATAAATAATGAATTCAAAGCCAGTTCAAAGCATGCGACATGAACATGCAATTCGCACGGCCGCCGCATGAAAATTGATGTATAATAACCACAGAACTATCATCACGCACTGCAACAAGTCGGATATCCGAAAATCATTTTGGTAAAAAAAATCCATCAAGTGTTATTATCGTTCGGATAGATAAATTCTTTTATATTGATTCCTATTTGCTTTGTACAGAGTCTCGGTTAGAAAATATCTTGTTTGTGAGTAGCAGAGTATTAGTGTACTAGAGTTTTGAAGTATTAGAGTGTTTGAGTATTTGAGTAGTAGTTAAGATGAGTAAAAGAGTATTAGAGTACTAAATAGTAGCATACACTCTACACTCTTCAGTACAAGTCTTCATAGGGTATGGTATCTTCGATACAAACATAACATATCTCGTGAGGAGTAGAAAAAATTACATAAATACTACTACTCTCTCCTACTCATCTCTCTCTAGAGAGAGAGAGAGCGTCGTCAAAATTCTAACTATATCGTAGATAGTAGAGTTCGATACTCGTACGGTACTTGTTGAGGTATCTTCTTGGTGTCTCCTCTGCTTTTTGAGTTGATGGGTCGAATGAAGTCTAGGTAGGAGTAGTATGGTAAGTTTTGATTGTGCTTGTGCAATCATCTGAATGGTTCCTGATTCCAGATTCCTGTTTCTTTTACTACTGTTTTTGTGTGGTAGCGCGACGGAAGGACAGATGCCCAATGGATAATGGAGATTCCAGATTCCAGATTCCAGATTCCAGATTCCAGATTGGCTGGATCATCAGTGATCATCAGGCAGGGCTGCCCAAAGTTGTTCATTCGCCCTGCCGTTCTTTTTCTGGAGTTCTCGCCAACGACGGGATCATTTACGTGTATTTGCCGCCATGAGACCTGAGAACCCCTGTGGTTCTGTACGTCGCGCGTTTTTTCGATTAGGGC
>JALLAR010000780.1:0-14730 GCA_036939335.1 Conticribra guillardii
TAAAAAATACTAACTAAGTTCGGAGTATAACGCTCTCGAGGTCCATCAGTTCCACGTGGATGTACATTACCCGAGCGTTATGATCCGGCTTATACGGTAGGACCTTTTCCTGGCTCCATCCGGCCATATATAGTAAATGCAGCAATATTGATGTAACAAAATGGAATCACCCGAAATTTCATAATACATTCACTAACAAAGAAATTGAATCACATGAAATTTCAATGCTTTTATTTTGTTAGCAACATTCACATAGCAAATCTAAATTGTAAATTATACATGCATAAATGCATACCTAGGAAGTGACGTGACGTCAATACTCTATGATCGTGCATGACGGCAGTACTTCAGATGGTGTGACATCAGAGTTTGACAGTCTCTTATGCAATAATCTAAAATGAGTCTTTTAGACAAGATCTCCCCAAAATCTGACAGCCAAGACTGAGATGAATGAATCGTGCGCAAGCCTGCACGAGCAAAACATTGCTTCTCATTCAACACACAGCAGGCCTGTGTGTCTCAGACACGTGTGCACAAAAAAGAGTTCCACAAAATTGATATCTGTGCTTCTAAAACCTTTTTTGTAGCATAATATTTTTCTAAGAATAATTATACAATTTTAGCAGATACTAGCTAAGTGTGCACTTTATGTTCATGAAAAGTGCAAAGATGAAAGCATAGTTTATCATGAGTCAGCTCCCAGTTGAAAGCATTCAGAGTCCAGAGGATGATTCAGTCAACTCCCTAAACAATCCTACTCTTTTTACTAGATGTTTACATGATCTATAGGAGTTCATTTACAAAATAGTTCATATTTACTCTCTCCTTCATTCTCAAACTACAAGTCCAATTGTCTAAGCTTATCTAGTTCTTAGTTCATTAAAGGGCATACCCACCCCAAGGAAAAAACAAATCAAATGATGCATGTATCACAAATGCCAATGTCAAAATTAAGGGGCAGCAGTGTGGGACGGAACCACTGATCCTGCTCCATATCTCAATCTTTAATCAAACATTAACGCTCTTAAGAACTATCAAAACCCTTTTTGGATCAATCATATTGTTTCAGGCATTTCAGTTTTAGAACTAGTAATGCAATGATAATGACTATGGTGTGCCTGACAAATTTGTTTTAATTCCTTTGCAACAAGTCAACTATTTTTTTGTTTCATAACAAGGTCAGCACCCCTTTTGTCAAGAATCTTCTTCTCGCCCAAGTGTTCCAAATAAAACCCTTTGGAGTAGAACAAAATGCAAATCTATAAATTGATATGGTTCAGAGAGAGAGAGAGTAGATAGTTGATATTAAAACATCACAAGCTCAGGCATTTATTCTTGACAAATCCCCACAAAATAGCCGAGGTGCAGTGCTGAAGAATGCAAGCAAAGTGTATGGCAATTGTAGGATTTCATGTTTAAGAAAAAATGACATCTTTGATGCCAGCAATCAAAAATTGATTTTTTACTTCTTACTGAGGGTTTATGCATGTTTCTATTGGGATTAATGCTTTGATTTTGATAGCAAAGTTACAACAATATTGTTAATTTCTTAACATCTTACATTACTACAGTGCATATCAGCATCAGCACGCATTATTTCCAACTTTAACATTGCATCTACCCAAATCCTCAGACATTTTATATTTAGATCCCTTTCTAATAAGATCTACCACTCTGTTAATGATCCTTGACTGGAGACTCTCTCATTTGATTTGATTTGATTTGATTTCATTTTATTTGACTTGACTTGAATTGATTTCATTTGATTTCATTTGATTTCATTTGATTTCATTTGATTTCATTTGATCTCATTTGATTTCATTTGATTTCATTTGATCTCATTTGATCTCATTTGATCTCATTTGATCTCATTTGATCTCATTTGATTTCATTTGATTTCATTTGATTTCATTTGATTTCATTTGATTTCATTTGACTTGATTTGACTTGATTTGACTTGATTTGACTTGATTTGACTTGATTTGACTTGATTTGATTTGATTTGATTAATCACTCTCTTGGTCTTGGTGATTTGTAGCTTTGGATACTGTGTGCACGAGCTGCCAATGCCTGCTGAATGCCGAAGTAAGCAGCAAAATGAAACAGCCAGAAAACAAGCAGAATAAAGTGTGATAGTAGGCGATCATGGCAACAAATGTCTGTCATGGAAATTGATGCCTTTGTTCCATACCTCAATGCTCAAACCTGAAATTCTGTTTGCAGTTCATTAACCAAACAATGCAGCCTCCGCTGAATTTTTTATTGTGAATGTATAGGCTGTTGGCATGATCTGTCAATGTTAATGCCGTTCATGTCACCTGTTTTGAAAATGTACATGTACATCACTGGTATATCAGTGTTATGATATTTTTCAGTAATGCAAATATTTCACACCATACTGTTGCATCTGTATATTTTTTTGTTATTGAAATATTTATTTTTTATGCAGTCTGGGAACAAACACAAAAATGGAAAAATGAAAAAATTGCAGATTGCCCATGATATTAATAGGATGCATTTGATCCAGTGAAAAATAGAAGTAAGTTACAATACTAATGGTAATATTTATCATGACAATAATCTACAATAAACATAGTACATAGCAATAATAACAACAAAAACAAAAAACAAAAAACAAGAAGAACAAGATCATATTGATCACAATAACGACAAGCAATACAATATCACACACCGTTGCACTGGGCCCAAAGACTTCCAAAGAGCACATACAGTACTCATAGCAACACTCCTCTTCATCCCTCCATGTATCCCTTTTTTGTTTTTGTTTTGCATACACGAGGATTACAAAAATGATATTAATATTAGTGTTAGTCAATGAACTGTTATTCTTGCGTAAGTTGCAAGAATAAAAAAGGAGAAAGTCATCACTGAAGCAAAACCGGATAATATGATTTTGCATTGATTTCAGTTTATGAAAATACTTGCATTCATTGCTCCGTCCACTCAATATCAGCACCCCTGCCTAAGCTAAGGCATCCCCCCCAAACCTTTCCAAACTCCAAAAGGCGAGCTCTGTGTCTCAAGCGAGGCTAACCCGCCAATCAAGTAAGGAGGTAAGCGGAGACGCCGATCCATCAAGCAACGTACGTACATATTGCATTCCTACGTAAAACCTGCTGACCTTTGGTGGACGGACAGGCGACGAAAGCTCTGGACCGTGCAACTTTCGATAAATTAAAATTACGAAACTAGGCAGATAAAGGCAACAAAATTATATGTTGTATGGCTTTACCTGTATTGGTCAAAGTGGGATTGAACTGTTCATAAGTGTGCATCACGTGCAATTTTAAACTTGGTGCGATCAAGAGATTATTAGCGTCGTCACCAACCAGACCAACACCTCCACCATTGCTTCCAATCCTCAGCGACGTCAACAACAGACGCCGCCAACCCCTACGATACCTATCCATCGCCGCAAAACAAGCACCAGGCTCAAGCCTTACAACTGCTTCAACCTCAGGTCTCCTTTCCAGAGTCCTTTGTTCAACCCCCCTCTACATCACAGAGTCGGCCAATCGCGCTTCCATTCGCAACAGCTCCATTTCATTGAACGGTGTTGAAGAATACGGAGGCTGGTCCATCAAACCCACAACTAGCAGCTCAATCGGCCACCTCTTTAATTTTATTATCTAAAGCTAGTTTTTCATTCTAAACATGGTGAGATTTATTTAAGCGGTGACGTGATGGCTTGGGTCATGACAAATGTGCATGGGGTCCTCCGAATGGAATGAGAAGAGTCGTGACATAATGATTGGTGTTTATCACCTCTCACGAACGTTGGGGACGCCTCGCCGTTCTTAATCTGAATGGATGCCTATGACAACGCACAAATTATTTCACAGCTGCAATTAACGAAGGCTCGCGTCCCATCTTTTTTCGCCCATCTCTTTATCTGATCTCAACCCTTCTTTTACCATCTCTTTTTACGACATTTTTATCAACACACTAGTCGAACTTTTTCGCCGCACTCGATGACTCCGGAGATGAGGGCAGGGGACCTGCTCCCGTTGCCTCCAAGAAGAAGGCCGCTCCCGCCCCACCGAAAAGGGAGATTGTCGAGCCTTCCAAGGTTGACAAGCGTCCGTGAGTAATTAGATGACATGTTGTGCCGATGGGAACCCTTTTCTGAACGCATGATGCAACGTTTGCTTTATTTTTGTCTTTTCTAAGGTTTTGATAATCGTCCTTCCTCATCATTTCTCATCGCGCCACAATTCTATGCACTTTTTAGTAACAAAGGAGACCGTAACACCAAAGGTGGACGAGGTGGACGTGCCCCCGCCCGTGACGGAAAGCGCACTTTCGACCGTAAATCGGGAACTGGCCGTGGCAAAGAAGGCAAGAAAGAGGGCGGTGGAGGCCACAACTGGGGCAGCGACAAGAACGATGCCAAGAAGGCTGAGGGCCCCGTTGATGAGGGCAATGTGGAGGCCAACACTCCCGACGACGCCGGCGAAAAGGCCCCGGATGTCGTTGAGGAAGCGGTCGCCGAAGAGATTGTTGAGGAGGAACCCGAGGACAAGACCCTTTCCTATGATGAGTACTTGCAACAGAAGCAAAGACCTGATTCTGATTTGTTCAAACCTCGGGAAGCCCCCACAGTTGAAAACGAGTTTGCCGGAAAGGCGGGAGTTAAGAAAGTGGAGGAAGATTTCCTTGTCATGGGCTCCGGCAAGGCTATGAGAAAGAGGGGTGCAGAGAAGAAAGAGAAGCAAACTCTTGTTCTTGACTTTAAGGTCAAGAGTGCCATCACCGAGGACCGTGGAGACCGGGGTCGCAGGGAGGGTGGTCGTGATGGACGCCGTGATGGTGGCCGCGGAGGTGGAAGAGGCGGAGATCGTGGTGACCGTGGAAGAGGAGGCGGAGATCGTGGAGGCAGACGCGAGAGGGGTGCTGGCGGCCGTGGAGGCGGAAGATCTGCCGGAAAGGGATTGGATGCTACCGACCCCAATGCTTTCCCATCACTTTAGACATTGGCTAGAACAATTGGGAAATAATGCGTGGGGTTTAAATCACTTGAATGTGTTTAATTCTTGGGGCTCAATCAAAAATATTTACATGACGGGGGAAATTTGCCTTAAATAAAAAATAGGTAGAATATTTTTTTATTAGCATGCCATCGACCTTTTGGTTTGATTGCTATATGCCCAGTATTTAGATGCAATAAGCAAAAACACCATCACCATGTCTACTAACTTCCAAGTCTAAGTTTTGTAGTGCATTCTGAATCATGTAGAGGGTTTCTGCCAACACCCAACCCAGAGCATACGCCACCAGCTAGGTCTCAGCTCATTTCGGTGAAAGCATAACTTTCGAGTGCAATATTTTGATCAGTTTTTTTACTGCTTCGGAACAATTTTTCGCTGAATGAAGTCTCTCAAGATATAATACTTGCCAACCCTTCGCCCTTTTGACAACAAATAATTACTTATCAAGTCAAATATTTATGCATTACGTCGCAAGAGCGCAATCAGTCAAGTCAAATTAGCCTAGAATATACATCCCGAAGCTGGTCTTGCAGGCATACCATAAGGTCTCAGGCTCAATTTCGTGAACGCACACAACTTTCAAGATGAATATTCACAAGCATAACAACAGTATCAATAGTCCCCTTTCTGTCTTGACATGTACAATCGCCCTTTGGGCAAATAATTGTTATTTGTCTACTCATGGGTTTTCATCGTCTGAGGGAAAAGTCCAATTGCTCTGCTTGCTCACTGTGCTCCTGGACAACGAAGAATCATACTGAATCTGAAATAGAAACATGGACACAGAGTCAAATGAAAATCTTGGTTCTACGGCTTGACAATCATTCAGACTGAAGCCACCTCTCAATGCAGCACAAAAGGAGCTCAAGGAAATTGTGCCTCCCCAACCCCTCTCCCCGAAAGTAACCCCGAGTCACACAAATACTGATACATCCACAGATTAATAGAACTTAAACATTCCAAAGAAAAGAATATATCAATCTTAAAACAATTGCATTCACAATCACAAATGGGGATACAAGGAAGGCAATTATTTTATAGAAAAAATGAATGATTTTGTCTGCCATGGGACTAAGCAGACAAGAAAAGAGTTCCAACCGATGATGAACACGAGGACGTCTAACGAGAGAGTTGTACTCCTCCATGGTCCAGGACTGCCATCCAGAATAATCAGCAAACCGCTTCTCACTAGTAATGTTGAACCGGGTCACACACATCAAGCACGAAAAGAAAGACTTGGACGAAACAATGAAACGCAACCTATGATACGCGCGCTCGCTTCACTGTCTTTTTCTTCCTTCCGCTCTCCCCTCCGCAATTCTTGACAAATTGCATTACTTCATGAAAGACAGCGGGAGAGATGAAGTCAACATTGATCTCAACTTCGTCTTCCGCAGAGTTCTTCTTCAGTGCCTTCGGACACTTCTGATCGAGATCTGTGATAATTTGTCCAAGCTCCTCTTTCGTTATTTTATACAAACTCTTGGCAAAGGTGCGCTTTTCCTCAATGGATGGCTCCTCCAACTCGAACGCCCCGCCCCCCTCTGGGACGTTTTGTTCCTTGAGCAATTTGCCGTATTTCTCTTCGAACTTTTTGGACATGGTTTCGGCAAGGAGGTAAAAGTCAGATCCATCGGCGTTGTAGGTCATGCAATTCTTCCAAATCAGTCGCACATCTTCGGCGGCATCGTGTATGGATTTGTATTTGCCATCGTTCATTTTCTTTTTTACGAGGCCGAGGTCCATTGGTTTTTTGATGACTTGGGGATAATCGAATAGGCCGAGGGATTCCCAGTCCACGGGCTCTCGAAATGGTTCTGTGTTCGTCAATAAGGGGGATCAGGTTCACAGACGCATGGGGTGAGACGCGAATGAGTTGCAAAAGAGTTATTGGTTACCACAGTAGATGATGATCACTGCCATCATCGGCAAAAGACAAGCAAGCAGAGGGCTGGCAGCTGGCAGCAGACATCAAACAGGTCGATCAACAAATCATGTAGCAGCAAGAGCAAACGAGAACTAAAATGCAGACATATGGGATTGATAATCATTCGTTCAAAGCTCAATAATCACGCCAAAAACATAGAATACGATCGGTAAGTTTTGCCCCACATGATAGCATTTCAACTACTTGGGATCAATTTGAAAATCGAACACATCCCGGTTCTCAGCAGTGAATCCTTTTTCGTCACCAATCCAAACAAAAAACTTTCCCACAAAAACCGCAGCGAAGAGCATTCGTATATCTCTCACCGGCATCTGCCTTGGCGTAAAACTGGGCGACCAGTTTGGACATTGCTTGCCACTCTGGGGACGACATGGTGTTGAGCGGATTATTTCTTCCTTGACGATTGATGAGGCCACGTTCTGCAAACTATAATTGCAAATCGCTCTTTGGATAAACGGCTAATAGGTTCAATTGATCGATTCTGAGATCTTTTGATCGCGGCGTCCAGAAACGGAGCGTCTGAGGGTGATGATTCTGATTTGCAATGCAGGCAGTGGTAGCAGCGGCAGGATTAGAATTGGGGAACTCGCGGCTCTCGGAGATACGATAATAAAATATGATACTATCGAACCGCTGGATTTTCAACTCTTGAGCGTGAACAGCACACATAATTTAAATTTTAAGTTGCGCGATTTTTCTTGCGCTTTCTTGTACGCTAAAGGAAGTATCACGAATACGTACATATTATACATGTACGACTGTGAAAATTAGAGATGCCGCGCGACTCTGCCAGGGGACTCGCTCTGACATTCAGTGGTTGGTGTTCATATGATTAAGTGAAATGGTAATTAGATTTAGAATATTCAAAGTAAACTAGTTCATCTTCATCATATGATGTATGTGCACAACCAGCAACCAAGCCAGAAGAGAATGAGATTACGTTATTGTGAAACTAAAATTTGTGACAATAGTAGAAAGAGCAAAATATGATTTGATTTGAGATACAAATTCATGGTGAGAAATAATAATAAGAGTAGTACTAGTACCAGTACTCACATGCCTTGTTTCAAATTGTTTATGCAAATGGAATTATTAGAAATATGAGCACCTTGTATCAGGGTCTTATTTACATTTTACTAAACCCTTTATTTCCAAATGCATTTTATATCAACCCATGTAAGGTTGTCAGTATCCACATATTTTTTTCTTCCCACCCCGAATGAATGAACATACTTTCTATTCAAGAGGATTGTCAATAATCGTTTGATACTTAGTAAGTAATGCAATAACAAACAACACACACTATTTTCAACTCAATTTGGGACACCATAATACAAGATCCCAGCAACACCAGAAATAAAATCTTCCACTCAATCTTTAAACATATTATTAAACCACTTTTCCATCTTTTCCATCTTTTTCCCGTGCTTAACTGCCTCGCCTGTTGCATCTGTATACACATCAACAACTTCTTCCAACCCTGCAGTCTCAACGACTGTGTCGGTAATAGTATCCTTAACTGGATCCACCACATAACTATTCACAGCATCTTTGATAAAATGTTTCCCAACTTGCCCGAGACCTTTATTTTGAGCAATGAAAAATAAATAGTAATTTGGAGAATTATGTGCATCGATTTTTTATCACAACAAAGGGCACATTGATCAAATTGAAAGTTGAGGAGTTTTTGTCACGGTGAATCGGAATTTTGAGCAAATGGAAAATACATAATTTGGCGAAATAAAAAAGCCCTTAACCAATACAAAAACATACCGTACACAATAGCCAAAATGGTAGAACAATCCGCACCCGACGCAATATCTATAGTACTTTCCGTTCCAGATCCCAATACTGCCATTTGTATCATTGCCTTTGTAGTTTTGGCCACCTGCGCCACAACTTCCTCCTTCTCATTCTTGATGGTAAATGTACGTGCCATCATGTCGGCACTTATAGTGTACACTCGATCCCCGTTTTTCTCCTTACAGACTTCAAAATGTGGACGCATGGATTGTGTTTCCAGCTTGCCCATCTTTCCAATGTTCATGATAGTCTCATCATTGGTTTTCCTAATATACTGCCTTCCATGTCGCGACATGTGTTTGGGGCGAATTTTGAAGTTTTGCATTTGGTAATGTTTACTGGTAACATCGCATGCGGATTCCCATTCTCCTCCTTGTACCTTGTGCTGTTTACCGGAATCGTTCAAACCAAGTGGATCGAATTCTGCGTATGGATCTTTTCCAGGATGGTGCGAGACCAAGATGATGTGACCAGAGTCATAATCAATCATTCTCACATCCTCCTTGGACATGTGCGCATTCTTCATAATGTATCGCTTCGTTTTATCAAAATAGACGCCAGACATTTTGATACCGCTGTCTCTCGATTGTGGGACCAGGTCAGGGACTGGGTCGCCCATGGCAAACTCCACCACGAAGTTGGGATCGTTAACGAGCTGTTGCATCTCGGATGTCATCGGAATGTTCTCCGGAATGTTCGCCGCAATGTTCTCCATGACGAATGCAATTGATAACTTAAATGCGCGAGCAGAGACTGACGAATAACAGATATTTTATGATTTAAGAATGTGGCCCTCTTTGTGAAGCAACTTATTATTATTACAATTTTAACGGCATGCGGAAGTTTGTGGAGTAGGATGAATGAGGTCATCGTCGTTTTAATCGTGTTCTACTACTAGGTAGTCGAGATGGTGACTTCACAAAACAAATACTCCTAATAAAAATAATCGCATTCTTTCGGATCTTTTCTCTCAAATGAAGATCTGCGTTGCTTGGATGTTGTGCGTGACCGATCTTTGCTTCCACAGTGGAATAGATACTACACACAAATGTACTACGATACCATACGTACTACTCCTATGATGAAGAAAGTAGTGGGCGAATTAAATAAGTATTTATATTCAACATAGGATTCAATAATACTGTAAGTATGTTCAACAATACGTATCTCGGATGCCAATGTTCAAGAAGCATTTTGAAACAACCACTTTTCATCTATCTGCGAATGAAGCGAAAATGACAGAACCATCGCTCATTGCTCGAACAGCCATAAAATAATATAAAATCTAATAAAATCCTGGCTCAACGATTCTTCTCCTCACCTCTTCATCCACTTCCACAACGCCGAAGACCGGAGGCAACGCATCCAAAGCGTCGCAACTTACGCCAGCAATCGTCAAAGGAAGGAAGCAGTAATTGGCCCCATCAGAAACTGTGGAGATAAAAGGATGAAGAGCAGCAAACACATAATTATCATATAATCGGCACGGACTGTACCTAGAATCAAGTTCCACCTTTCAATATTACATTGAAAGAAATACCAAAACATGCGAGCTACAAAATTAAGCAGTGCTTTAGTGCCACCCTCGAAGATAGCCAGCATATTGGACTGGCGACGATCCATTGGGGCGGTCATTGGGTTCGACATAACAATGGACAAGATTGGTGTGGCAGTGGTAGAACATCCCGAGATTTTCTGCCATTCCACCCCATTGGAATCAATATCACTGAATGACAAATCCACATCACAACGAAGTCAGGGCATATCGACGGATTCATTATCTAATCTCGAATCAATTGTAAAGCAACATCGCGTTTGCGCGTTTGTCGTAAATTGGCCCGTTAACGAAGGCCGAATGGGGGAGCACTGCGGGAAGGTTCTTCAGGTACTAGACTCCATCATTGGGCAATCAAATAATGTTGTCACAAAGAGCAAACCATTTACTTTGTGGAGTGTGCACGAGAATGCCCCATTCAGACTATTTCATACCGACGAGTGGGGAAGATCAGCTGACTTCGCCAAGGCGCCCGTATACAATTCACACTCCCCTGATATGAGATATAGTTCAAAAAGTGTCCTGCGACGAGAGGCGTTCTTAAACGAGTCTTTGGTTGCAGCGAACGTTCTTGATGACTGGATCAAAAATAACTGGGAAATCGATTTTTTAATGGGCAAGGCCACTGCGCCGAAAACGACAAAGCCTCATTATTTTTTTAGCATGCAATCGGTTGATGAGTATCAAGCGCCTTGCTTAAAATCCACTCTGTTGTAATGAGAGCGCAAATGAAGATTTCGAGGGAGAAAATATACAATTTAGGCAATTTGAAAAGATGTACCATACTCTTCAACTATCTATTAAAAACCACGAAATATCGAATAGAATAACATATCTCTAATAATAAATGTGTGAAATTTTGACAAACGAATCATTCAACTTATGGACATTGAGCACGCAGCACAAAATCTAATACTGCAAAGAAGCAAATTTAATATGCAGAAGCATAGCAAAATAACAACAAACAAAGGATTTGAACCAGGAAATAAGTGTTGAGGGAGGAATTGATTGGAAAACATTTGTCTGGTGCAATGACGAAGCAAGAGGGAAGAAAGTGGACCTAAAAGGTATGCTGAGATGGGATATGGATATGTCACGATCTTATCTCTCTAGAGAGAGGATAGGAAATTTTGACTGCACATGTACGACTTCTCTCAAGCTATTTTTATGCTAATCACCCAATAGACCTTTTTCAAGAACCTGAATTGTGCGAGCAAAGAGACAAATCATGGAGCTTAAAACTACACTACTATCAACAAGAAGCAACCAACAGTCTCTTTAATTTACTTTCTAAACTAATAGGCTTCCTAGGCAAACTTTGCGAAGGACCCGTGTCAAATCTTACACATCCACACATAATGCAGAATTGTGTTAGTGATAACGATTTCAATCTGTCATACCTCCTGTCATAATCATCACCATCACATATTTGTATCCCATCCTAGTGTGACTTCCCCAAAGCCATGGGGTCATCATGCATCCAAATCTGTTCAGTGCAAGTATTTCTCTATACATCAGAGATGTAGATTTCTCTCAAACTATCCCTTGACAGGGTAGTTTGGGCCATTGGAACGCTGTATTGACCTTTTAGAGACAAATAGGTTGCAACTACATCCGGCAGAAATCGCCAATGTGATGACATTATTGAGGCACAAACGGGTCTTCATTATGTGATAGTTACTTTAGAAGAAATGAATTTGAACAGAGTAAACTTGGCAAACATGAGCGCAGCAGTAGTGCCGGTGTTGGTGTCGGTATTGCCACATCGAGAGACGCCGTTGTCGATCTTGAGGAAGTTGCTGTGACAATGATTGAATCCAATAATGGCTTCATCACCATAGTGGCGGGTCATACAGTCATCAATCTTGAGGTAACGACTGGACTCTTGGTTGCATTGAAATACAGAACATGAAGCGCATGTGATAGTAGATAGAAGCATTGTGGATGAGTGGTCAGTTTGCATTTTAAAAATAACAATTCAAAATTATTGAAACGCCATGTCATCATTTTCAATTGTTTGCACTACTATTTACTCTGATTCACTCCATCAATGCCATTGTAGAGGCTGCCACCACCATCAATGCCTCCACCGCCACCATGATGTTGGTCGATGGCTGCCGATTAGCAGCCGCTGATGTCGTGCTTCTTCTTTCACTTTTGTCTCATCTCAAAAATGAGATTATGAGCAAAGAAAGTGAAAATAATGATGAATTTCTGAGATTTGATCAAAAAGTGATTTATCACGGCAAAAACTAGTCAAAGCATATTTTTCGATGAAATGAGCAAAAATATCAAAATAAGATTTGAATCCAAGACATGGAGTTGTTGTATTGAAATAGTACAAAATTCTTTGTATGTAGAGTTTACATGTAGATTTTATACCAAGAATTCTGCTGATGTGTTGGATGTTCAGAATTCTGATGGCTTTATTCCTCAATTTTTCTGGCACGCAATATTACCATTGTGTTGCATTTTTTATTTTGGTTCATAGTGTATTGAGTAATAGTGTGGTATCTACTGGGTGGATTGTTGGCGCAAACAATGCCCTCTGAAATAATCTTTATTTTTCTGGCGCTCTCCTATACACACACTGTGTTAGTACTTAGATAGGAGTACTACTACTCTCTGAGAGAGATAGAGATATTATTACTTTGGCTTTGTCATTGCTGTTTTGTATCTTATTTTTGAATGATACATTATACATGATACAAATAAGTTACGCATGTAGATATATTACAGGGACACACACATGTAGATATCAGTAATAATACTGTCAATTTGAACAAAATGTCACACCGACAAAACTACCACTCAGTTTGCTAGTAAAATATGAAAAACTATTGTCATTGGATTTCTCTGCAGTGAGCATCATCAACAGGTCAACGCAATTGAACCATCCACAACAGTTGCCATAACCTGCAAGTTAGCAGAATCTGAAACATTGCCGCAATTATATCAATTGTTGTTGACTGCAGATGTAGTTGCCAATCCCAAAACATTGTATATAATAACTACAACTAGTTGCCATTGTAATCCATTTTTGAGCAATGTCTAAAAAGAAGAAGGATCACAAAAAAGTGTCCAAGACCCAAGCAAGGTCGATTGAAGGTGTTAAATGATCCTGGTACGCATTGCGCTATTGTCCTCCCATCAATTCCATTAGTGAAGAAATCCCCCATCGCTGCCAAAGAAGCTCCGCATAATGTGGATGAATTCATCAAAGAAATCAATATCTCAGAGTAGATTATGTCTCCCAGAGCACGTTTTTGGCGGGCAAGATTGGTCAACTATACATGACCCAATGGTGTAATGAGATGATAGCCAAGCCCGACGAAGAGAAAAGAGCCGCTTCAGTAAAAGCGATGAATAAAACTTTATTTGATACCACTTTCTGTCAACAATTATGCAATGCCTTTGCACACGAGAAAGGTAAAATGGCTGACTACGATCAAGAACCTCACAACGCAATTTCTTCATTCAGCAAGCTACGAACAAAAATCAAACTTCCCAAGAGATTTAATGCTGCTGGCAAAGAAATAACATTTCAAGGATCATTCCAACAATCATTTGTTGACGTTCATACCAACTTTGGAAATATGCTTTGTTGGAGCCAACTTTGACAAAATACTCTTTAGATTTATCAAAGATCATACAGCTACCCCAGGTTACGAAACTAATGGCGATAACATCATGAGCACACAGAGGTGCATAAAAATATTATCATTGGCAAATATTACGTAAAGGACTGTGCATTGGTCAAGACATGCAAGACAATGCATTTCATTGATACACTACGAAACTTTCTAGGCTCGCAACACACTTTTGTTGAGCACGTTGAATTAGTCAATGAGATTCAAAAAACTCCAGTCATGACGAAAGACTATTCAACACTCAAGACAATTACCTACGAGTGGATTAATAAACACCGGGTGTATGTTGTACGTTTTTCCCATCATGTTTTAATCCATCAAGAATAGAAGGGACGGAGACTCCACCTTCTCTTTCTTCAGGTCTCTTTAGAACTTTTTGAAAAAAACTTGTCCATGATCTGGACAAAGCAAATCAAATTTCAGTAGATACAATTGCCTTTTCTGAGCATGATCTAGATACTTAGTCTAGCAAATCATGTGAGTATGTTGTTTGGGCTTCCCTATTGATAGGGATAGGGAGTAGGTAGTATCTATGTTGTTTCAGTGGCAGAGGGATGACTGCTTCATTCACCGGCCAGACCATTGCTTCCAGTGGGCGTGAAGTATCGTACTATTCTCTGACTTTTTCCAAACATGTTTGCGTCCTATGAATTCCCACGTTGAATGGACCAGTTGAAAGTCAGCAAAATGAATGTGAACGAAATATTATCATCTACTCCCTCTGTCCCATATTCAAACATTTATTGCCTTAAAAAGTTTGGATTA
>JALLAR010000781.1:0-13417 GCA_036939335.1 Conticribra guillardii
TAGCCAGAATGTTATTTTATCTAGTAAATTTTACTGGTAAATATTTCTAGATTGAGTCCCACGAAATAATGCTTATACCGTAAAAATGGATGGAGGGGGTCAGTTTTTTGTTGTTGAACCTTTTGAGGTATTTTTGTTGAACCCATGTCAATAGGTTTTTGCACAAAAAACACAAAAAAACATTTAAAAAAATGGTCATTTCTTGGGCCGGACCCCCTAGGAGAGGGGAACACAACAATCAACAATCACAAATGTGAGCACGTATTGTGACATAATCATAACATGATGAACATGTCATGCCTTCATTTTAAAAGTACACCAGCTGGAGTGGCCAACATCAAAGCCATTAGGGACTTGAGCATCAGACAAAGGGGCAGCCAGCCAACAAACCCGATATACAACACAACAATCAATCAGAATAGCATTAGGGACTCACCTTTGATGATGAAGGACGAGATGACAGGAGTACGAAGGTGGCACGATGCAACAATCCACCAGAAATTACTTTTTGGCGGGAAAGCTAGGTGTCAGCATTTGCACGGAAGTATACTTTTCGGCAAAACACTGCCAGCCATTGTTGGGCACATGGGTACATTTGTCATAAATTAAGGAATGTACCCANACCCAACCCCTTGGGGGTTGCCAAACATGACTTCTTGCATGTGTTTATTAGTGTGAAAAACTGATTAAAATGAAAATCAGGGTAATAATTGAATTGAAAAATCATGAAAAAACGGCGATGGGGTCGTTGCGTTTTTTTGACCGTCCGTCAGCCTCACCTCTTTTTTGTTCGCTTGAAAAAGAATCCGAGAAGGTAAAATCAGGCCGGCTGAAAAAAAGTGACGGCCAGACTGGCTTTTTTTTTTTTTTCCCATCTAGTGACTGGAATGGGCTGGAGCCCCTACCATAGAGTTAGAGGTAGAGGCAAATGAAAGTAACCTCCACATGCAAATCAATAAAACAGCAAACAAAATAAAACAATACTATTATGTAAAATAACACCAACAAAATTAAAACTAATGTGTGGGGGAATAAAAATAAATCAACAAACGAAACAGGGGGTCACTTTGAAGCAATCATTAAAAACAAAACAGTGGACAGAAAAAAAAATGCGAATGATGAAATAAAAGGACATATTATTCTTTACATTACATTAGATGTTTTGACTATGGCACTACATATTATTATTAGATAAATTCAAATTCAAATCCTGCAGCTGCTGCTTGATTTTTGGATTTCGTCGGCTGGACGCCTGCCAGACGAGCAAAAAAGTGGCGCGCATTAATTATTTAAAGATACTATTGTAGCTGTCCATAGGAATTAGTATTATGTGATAAAAGGTCACAAGATCATTATTTTTTTTCCTTTGGTTAGTATCGTAGTTACTTAGAGAGAGTAGTAGAGTAGAGTACTCGGTAGATACCATACTCTCTACTCCTAGAGTACTACAATTTTTATTATTTTACGATTTTACACAATTAGCACGTGATAGAAGATCCGATCCCGCACAACCACGCTGCTGCCGTCGATCCGTTCTACTACCCATCATCATGAGCACCCAAGAACCTGCGAGTAAAAAAGTTTGCTCCGATCTCGAGTGGAAAGAGGAAGTTGATGCCGCCGAAAGAATGAAACGCAAAGCCGCAGCGCGTCGCGACATCAAGGCGGCTGAAAAATCCAAGAAAAAAGAGGACAAAAAAGCTTCAAGCAGTCACAGTGACGGCAAGAAGGAAAAAAAAAAACAAAATGGTGCTGGCTCATCGTCCAAATCTAAGGGCATGTCAACGAAGCAGTCCATTAAAAAGG
This sequence comes from Conticribra guillardii, assembly GCA_036939335.1. Taxonomy (NCBI): domain Eukaryota; phylum Bacillariophyta; class Thalassiosirophyceae; order Thalassiosirales; family Thalassiosiraceae; genus Conticribra; species Conticribra guillardii. The sequence goes on from JALLAR010000781.1 coordinate 1,807, forward strand.
TACGCGAAAAGCGCCGTATCCAGCTAAAGGAGGAAGCTGAAGAGGATGAACGCAAACGAGCGCGAAAAAGTGGCACGCCTGCGCTAGAAAATCACCCTGGAAATATTATCGTAGCTGACCCTGTGGGCGAGTCCGCCGCCAACCCTGAGGATTTCTTTTGGGAAGTCGAGACCGTGATTGGTCGACGTGTTCATCGGGGTCGTGTCGAGTATCTTATTCGGTGGAAGGGGTGTTCGGAAGATGATAATACGTGGGAGCCCGCGCTGAATCTCTGTGATACTGCGAGTGAGTTATCTTAGTTATGCCCGCCATTTTACACGGGTTTTATTATTTGTATGGATATGATTCATCCTCACTCGTTATCACCTACTGTTTTATGTTGCCGCAGTGGAAGAAGCCATGCGTTATGTCAAAAGGCAAAAGCTGAAGGAAAAAATGCGAGAAGAGGAAGAAAAGAAACTGTTTGGAGAACCTGACATTGATGCGACTAGTAACCCAAATGGTATTGTTGCAAACGATAAAAATATTCTGGACGACAATGAAAAGGTAAAGGGAGAACAGAATACGATGCATGGTAAAAATGACGACCTGAAAGATGCTGATGCACCAATGCAAGACGTATACCATCACGATGACCACGATATTGAATGCAACGATGCTGTCATTTATGAAGACGATGATATGTGGAAATGGTCTGATAAAGATCAAGTTGATTTTCGTGAACTTGAACGAATTGATGTAAACGACTGCAACGCAACAAAACGTGTCAAAGAGGCCCGAATTAACGGGACTCCCGTCGTTCTTGTCGGTCATGTTGGTTGGGCAAACTTTGCAAAGCGTTGGCTAAGACAGCGCGAAGTTGTAGGAAAGAAAGAAACTGGAAATACTCCTCTTGCAGCAGCTAGTGCTGACAGCGCAGTGGAAACACGAACAACACCAACCAATGGTGATACAAAGCAATCATGCAAGTGTGATGACTCTGGCATTATACACCAGGGAGACAAATGTGTTACGCCTGATTTGGCAAACAGCGCAGAGAGTCCAGTGACGCAAGAAAATGCCACTGTTGAAATGGTAGATGCAGGAACTGTCGATAACGAAATCGAAGTAAAGAAAGATGAGTTGAAAACTACGCACCAGGGAGGCGCAAGACTTGAAGGCGGAAGCAATGCACCTGTCGTGGCAAAGGGCGACGAAAGTCAAACTACTGATGTTGACAAGATATCAGCTTGCGATGCAGTGTTAAAGCAAAAAGAAGACAAACCCAGCAGCACTATCGAAGAGGAAAATCAAGAAATTGCCACTGTTGAAATGGCAGATGCTGGAACTGTTGATAATACAATTGAAGAAAAGAAAGATGAGTTGAACACTACACACCAGGGAGTCGCAGGATTTGAAGGCGAAAGTAATGCACCTGCCGTGGCAAAGGTCGATGAAAGCAAATCTGCCGACATTGGCAAGACGTCAGCTGGTGATGCAGCGCAAACGCCAAAAGATCACGAACCCAACAGCATTATCGAAAAGGAAAATACGAGCACTAAGGGGGATTCCAATGAATTGTTGAACCTCTCTGGGGAGACCTACGAACTAGATGTTGAGAAGATGATTCAGGATATTGGAGATGAGGATGTTCCTGTCATCAAGAGGAATTACAACGAGGAGAATCCAATTCATGGAAGAATTCCAGCCTCAAAATTTCTTACCAACTGTTGGCCTAATTCTGATAATTCTAACAATACACAGCAAAATGGAGCTGCCAAGAACCAGAAGACTCCGCCAAAGCTCTATCTTCATCAATGGCAATTCCCTCTTTCTGATACTGCTGGCCGCAAGCTTTGTCACCAAAACAACCCACTTCCAAAGGAAATAATGGGAGAAGATCTGTTGAAGTATTGGATCGATCTACCACAGTGTAAATTGGACAGCCCATTGCAATATATTTTCATGGGGAGAGAGGATACATTGTCGAAACTTCATAGGGATCCTGGTGGTCTGGATATTTCTATTGCTCCTATTGTCGGTCACAAAGAATGTGTCCTCGTACATCGATCTGATGGATCCAACTGTCTGTACCATCTCACAGCATCGCTTGATGACATTGACTTACATAGATTTCCACTCATGTCACAAGCGCGAATTTGGCGTAGTGTTATCAAACCTGGTGAAATTCTTCTTATGCCTCAAGGAACTTACCACCAGTGCCGCAATTTGACACCTTGCCTATCGTATTCCCGGTTTCATCTTGATACTGTGAACTTGCTTCCCTTTGTCCAATCTCTCGTGAATGGTGATGCACCAGAGATCGATCACGACGATGTATTATGGAACTTGACATCAGAACTCATCAAAAAGGTAGACACAGTTTTTGACGAAACGCAATCGCGCGTGAAGAAAGGATTGGCTACAAAGGATTTAGTGACCGACGGCGTCATAGACACAGTCAACACATTGCGCACATTGCGACACTTTGTGAGAGAAGTCGCCAGGAGGGAAGAGGTTCGCCAGGTTGTGAAAGGTTCTAGCACTAGTAATGCGACCAAGCCGAAAGGCCAGGTTTTAGACAAAGGAGTGACCAAAACCACGATCGCGACTAAACAAAACTCGGAAGATCACAACTTTACCATGCTTGTGGATGATCTTGACATGGTGTGTCTGCTGTTCTTATTATGTCATCTATGCCTCGGCCCACAATTAGACTACCCTTGATTTTGCGACAAATTTCCCCCCCCCCTAACTTTTTCGTCTATTGTCACTTTATTTCCTTTTCAGTGCCTTCATGAGTTCCGATACCGCCACATGAAACAAGTCCCTCAATTCAAGCCTCGAAAGGGCAAAGCATTGAAAAATACATTATCTGGATCATCAGGTGGGCGGACGAATGTTATCAAGAGAGATTTAAGCAAATTTGGAATTGGTGGTAGACCCGTGGTGGCTTTTAACACTGCTCTTGAGAATAATTACATGTCATTGAAAGACGCTGATATTGCGAAGAATTATCCCAATGCTGCTAAAGCAAATATAGGGATATCACTGATCGGCAAACTTGCGCCTGAGGATAAAATTGTAGTGAAACTTGAGCAGAAACATGTGAAGGCAGAAGTGGTAGAAATTATACCTCAGATGAAGTCAGCGTATCTCACCTTTGAGGATTATCCCTCTCTCTATGATGAGTTCCAACCATGTGACCTTATAAGGCTTCCTAGTGGGGCAGAAATACCACCGGAGGACATGAAGCCAGGCTTAGTTGTGATCGACATTTCCAATAGCAATGTGAGAATATGTGTAACGCTGCTGTCACAGACAAGAGTACCAATTATTACGCCTGTTCAAATTCCAATCCTGGTAATCTCATCCCTCTTTCTCTTCCATTGTTTTGCAGGAATATCGTGCTGTGATTCAATCAATTGTAACCGGGCCCATGGTGAGAGTGAAACATTTTGTAAGTCAGCATTCAATGACCAGGTTGGTATCCCCTGCCATGATTTTGGGCAGATATGTTCCCAAAACCAAGACCAAACAGCCCAAGACAAAGGAGTCGCCTTTAGAAATCATCGACACTGACGACGAGGAACCACCCCCGATGCGCCCAACTAAGGTTGGTCAAATGGTAGAAGTTGACACACGTGCAGGAAGGGTGACAAGAGTTTACCCTGGTCTCACTAGTGAAGAAACTCAAGATGGGGAACCAGCTCCCACACATGTTGATGTTTGCTTTATTCTTGGTAACGCCATCACCGAGAAAAAGATTCCTATCAGTGATGTAAGACTTGCCCCTGAATTGGATCCTAATTCAGGGAGAGGTAGCCGTCACACTGCAAAGTTACTAAGCCCTTCTAACAAGGATGAATTGGGAAATGATGGGACCCCAAACGAAGGCAAACTAGCTGCGAATCATGGAATTATTAGCCCTGGCAAAACAAATGCTATTGTCTTACCAGGTGCTTCGGCTTAATTTATGGAATCCGAGTCAAGCGCCGAACACGGCGTAACACCTACATACAGAGAAAGTTCACACGCTCCAGGTTAATTTTAATTTAACCCTTTTCATATGTTGTACTGTTGGTAGTGGCACGCTCTCTAAAATGACGTCACGAAATATGCATCCCTTTCCAAGGCTATAAATATGTAACCAACGGCATCATATATTATATACAGTTCACTTTTCAAAAGGGAAATAGATAACACCACATCGCAATAAAAATGAGACCACAATTCAACTTCATCACGGCTTTAAATAGTAGTAAATTTATCAAGCAATATTAAAATGATTGTACAAGACACCTTGCTGTGTATTTCCTGGTTGAAATTCTCCATAACTTTTCCCATTCGACTCCGCCTTCTGAAGAGAAAAGTTTGCAAGCGGTGATTGCACTCCACCTTCACTCTCACCACCAACTTCATCACCATATTCTTCAGATGTTTGTTGTTGTTGTTGTTGTCCTCCGTACCCCCAATAATCAGCAGCATCCAATGCGACCATACAACTTTCTCTAACTACATCATCTTCATCATCAAGAAATTGTTCAAGAATGGCTTCACATTCACCCCATCGTTCTTCAATAGCCCCCAGAGCTTCCGCACTCTCATGTCTCACCATCCGATGTTCATTTTCTCGTTTCAAGCTAGTTTCCAAATATTCCACCGCATCCGAATGTTGCATTTGACCCAAAACATACGCCACCTCATGGCGCAACAAGGCACTGGATTCATCGGATATCAATGCATTTCCCAATTCTTTCACCGCATCGGCACCCCCACGATTTCGAAGCGAAAACATGGCACGGAATCGTTCAAACAATGGGACATTGCTATTATTTTCATTGTTTAAAATTGCTCCAATCTCAACAGTCGATAAGACCTCATGTTCTGGATGTGGTGGTGCAGGGTCGACACTTGAATAGGGACTCAACATACAAGCACAGGCTATCGGAGCATCCTTCTCTCCTTCTACACCCCCACGTAATTTCCATTGAATAAAATCCAATGCCAAACGACATGTTTCGCCCACTTCTACAGAGGAATCTTCCTGTCCACATTTTTGCAATGTTGGGAGAGATACGGAAGAGCCAATGGCGCCTAATGCCTCGGCGCATTCATGACGAACCATGGTGTCGTCTGTATCGTCGAGGAGGGTCTGTTCCAGTGCGGGGATGGAGCGTTCATCGCGCAGTTGGCCCATAACATAGGCGAATTCGTGGCGTAGGAGGGCTCCGTGACGAATGTCCTTGAGACTTTTGGAAAGTGTGTCGATGACGGCAAATGACACATCGTCGTCGTCCGACGTTACATTGGCGTCTTTTCCACTGTCATCATTGTTATCATCATTAGTTGTGTCTGCGTTCCTAATGTAATTGTCGTATGCTTGGCGGAGAAAGTAGGTTGCTCGCATTCGCATCCCAATAGGCGTCGAAGGGTCTGCAAGAGTTGTTTGCAAGGATGAGAGGGGAGGGACTTGCCACATTATCACTATTATTATTACCAAATGGTTCAGTGCAATGATGATGTTGTGTCAAGGGGCGGAACAAAAAATGAAGAATAAGAAGACACGCTGATGTTGCGTTGTTGCGCTCGTGGGCAATTGATTGAAACAAGCATTGAAACAGCTACATAGCATTGTGATTGAAAAAGAAAAAAATAATATGAGTAGAAAAAGGATTTGTGCGGTGCTGGATCCTGCTGGATCTTCCTGATTTTAGGTGCGATTCACGTAGGAACTCAGTATGTACGTGTCACCGCGTCGAAACTTCAAACTCTTTGAGGTCAAAACTGATTTTTCACTCTCTCTCACTCACAACCATATCGACCAAGATGACAACCCCGACGAAGCTCTTCATGTCCACAGGACTCCTTGCAGTACTTGTGGCCGTGGCATTGCCCACTACAAGTGGCTTCAACATAGGTGCACGGTTCATCACCAGATCGCTAGTAACTCCTCAAAGAAATACATGGCCATCCACGCCTTGTGGCCGTGGCGCAGCGCCATTATCAGCCGAAGAATGGTCGGGGGAAGTCGCTTCCAATACCGAAGATGGAAAAATTCGTGGTTGCATGATCAATCCCGAGGGAGAAACATCATTTACGATTAGACTTGATGGGTGAGATACTTTTGCTTGGATTAAAAATGAACGTTGCTGTTTTTTCAGTACATGTTTTGCCATTGGTATTGCTACCTTGCTGTTCCCATCGCACTGTGCGTGATACCTGCTCTCAAACATTTTCGAAAAAATACATGTGTCATATTATATCCCAATTCAAACATTGCAAACGCTTCATAATGATTTCCAGAGAAGAAGCCGACCTCGGTAAATTTAGTTCCGCCATATACAAAAAAATCACTGCCGACGGAAAGAAACAATCATTCCAAGGTTTCCGCCCCGGCACCATACCCCCCCACCTTCTCCCCACCTACAAGGCCTTTGCCATGGACGAAGTCGCAAAAGAGGCAATTTTAGAAGCCATGCAACAAAATAATATCCGTCCATTTGACACTGCCAGAGAAGATTTGGATATTGTGGAGATTTCTATCCCTCCTAGGAAAAGTAAAAAGAAGAGTAGTAAGAAAAAGAAGAAGAAGGCAACTGTCGAGTCTGCTGAGGTAGTATTAGAGGAGGCACCTCCCGCTTGGTTGACATTTGATAATATGAAAGAAGCTCTAAAGGCAGGATGGGAGGTAAGTTGAATTGTCTCGTATCTCTTATTATTCTGATCTATCGTTTCTTTTCTATCAAGATTGTCACTATGATGCGAAACTAAGACATTTCTTTTTAAACTCATTTATACAACACTTAATAACAATGCAGCCAGGTGAAAGTTTCAGCTTTGTTGCCAAAAACTGCCGGGGCCAGCAACTGAAGGATATCAACTCGGACGCATCAGCAAGTTTGGCTTCATTGAAAAATGAGTAAATTTGGAGAAAAGGGCGTGCTGAAGTCACCGAAGACAAGAAATTATCTTCACCAAATCTCATTGCATTAATTTATAAGATGTGTCTCTGTTCCACAAAGAGCCTGTTGTGCTCATTGCAATCGGGAAAGGTTGTATTGCATTGTCTCTAAATAAGTAACATCTTCAGTAAATTTGACACCACTTGGATAACAAAATAGTAATTCCAATAAACCATAACACCAACAAAATAAAATTGCCATCACAAGCGGCAAACATACGAGCTACTCTGTGTGACGTAGCGCACCCAACGATACGGAGAATATCCAGGCATATTTTCAGCAACCCGAAGGTATCGAACCTGCAAACTGGACACATTGTACATAGGGATCTCAAAATTCATATTGATTGGCCCAATCTCCCTTCTAACCTGCGATGTGCAAGGACCACTGAGGGTAACTTTCGCCCTCATGGTCTGCTCACTGCACCCAGGGAACTTTTTCAATGTCCAAATAAGTTTCTTTTCATGGGCCACATATTCAGCATGAACGCCAGTCGCACCAGGAGTGTTCACCACTTGACATGACGCAGTGGTTGTGGACTGAGGCAATGGGACTTCTATGGAAACATTCGCTCCAAAATGATTGTCTGGTATCTCAGCCCGAATATGAACAGCAATCTCTAATTTGTTGGGTTCAACCTCCTCAATAGATGGAAAGATTCGAAATGGTGTTTTGAATTCCCCCGTCATACGATAGTTAAGCACAACGAATTCTCCATCAGGGGGGAAGAAAGAGAGCGTCCGCCCATGTTCCCACTCTGAAAGGTTGACACAGTCATTGAAGTTAATATCATCCACAGTGACTCCTGATCCATAAGACGAACCCGAGTTTTTCCCAATGACAAGATCTTCATTCAAGGCCAAACGAAGCTGTGGATTCCCCGCCAAATAACTTTTCATCTGAATACATCCATCAATGGTACTATTGAGCACATAACCATTGTTGGAGAACAAAACGCTAAGCCTTTCTAATATGTCCACAAAAATCTCATTCTTTTGGTTAGCGCTCAAGCTAGTTTTGCGGCCATCCGTATCAACTGAACCAATAACAGGTTTGTGGACAGCATTTGCGCTGGCAGTCTTGGGATTGATCATTTTACCCGTATCTGCCACAGGAGATACAACGATAGGCTCATTGTAGACGAATGCTTTGAGATTTTCTGTTTGTGTTACCTGTGGGTAACCGTAGTCAAGCAGTTCATCAAGAAGCTCATAGAGAAGAATAAAGTTTTTCCGAATAGACTCTTCAGAAAGAGTTCCACAGTAGTCTTTGAAGACTTTTGCTATCTTTGAGAGAAGCTGCAAAATTGAGTGCGGCGGTTTGTGTTAGCAAAAGAGAGCACGTCTTGTGTGTTGGCGACAGAATATCCCGGGTCTCTCACAATTCCAGCTACATTGCACATAAATAATACTCACCTCGATAACAACCACGGGGCTCACATTCTTCTCAGTGGCACACCCAAAGATTAAACCATTTCGTTTCACATGCATATAGCTATACCCATCCGGCATTACAAACACGGGAGGTGCATCGCCAAACCGTTTCGCAGACTCCTTCGACTCTACCCCCTCCCCTCCGGCTCCCGGCTGCTGCGTCGAAGATAATCCTTTCGCGCCAGTACCCAAACCTAAAGTCGTGTCCATCCCAGGAGTCCCGGGCGCGACGCCATCCCAAAACTTCACTTTGCGGAAGAATGCTTCCGTGTGAGACCGCTCGTGTGCGCCGACTCCCGATTTGGATCGGTAGTTTTTGGCGATTACCGTGTCTCCTCTGGGGGAGAGGACGAAGAAATTGGTGATCATTATGGATTGATGGCTTGCGGGCAGATGGAAGAAACGGCTGTGGATGCTGGGCTCTAGATGGATGGGGTCCGCAGCAATGCCTGAAGAGGAGGTCCTTCTCAATAGCACCCTCTGAAGGAAAGGGCAATGACGATGTTGGATGGACGTTGCGTTGGACATTGGACGTTGGAGGTTCACGGCTCACATACAAGTGTAGATACGATAGCGATAGACGTATGTGTAGGAATGTAAAAAATACAAGATATAGTACCATACTGTTGGCACCAGATGTTGGCACTTGGCAGCACCTATCTAGTTAGGGAAAAATTTTGGAACGGAACGGATTGGAACCTTTTTTCCGTTCCATGGCCCATGGCATTCTGTCTGGAACCGAATGGAACCAGTTTGGAGTTTGGAGCCCTAGAGTAAAATTTGCTAGCAAATAATGTTTTGGCTAGAATGCTAACAAAAGCAACAAGTATTTCCCTTCTAGAGCAAAAGTAACAGTAAACAGTAACAAACTTTTAGAATGTTGATCAATCATGTCTTCCAATCGCACCTCACCAAATATTGATATTGAAATATATGCATCTTGGACTGGTTTCCCAGTCAAAGCTTCATAGTGCATGTTCAAAGTGTAGCAATATTCTCTCTGACAAATATCATCCTGCTTGCCAGCACTGTATCATCCGATCGTGTACGTCTACTGGTTAGCATTTGTGAAGTATGAAGGAGTACGGCTCCAAATATGCTCGTTTGGTGTTTGTTGTTTGGTGTAGAGGGAGAGAGAACAGGAAGACCCTGGACGAGCCACACATATGTATGTACCCATAAAAGTACCTCAAGTACAAAAAAATCAGTCCATACTACTTATCAAAAATCGACCTCACGCAATTTTTCGCCAAAATCTGATTGATCAATCAGAAATCTGGTTGATCAATCAGAAATCTGATTTGCTTTCTGGTGGCTTTGGAATCCCGGTGGTCTAACAATAACTTGATTGTCATGGTTGATTTAATAGCAATGTAATAATATGATAGATGTGTCATTTTTGTTTATCTAGAGGTATTTGCATGAGCTTGCCATTTTTGTGAGCTTTTTTTCACACGCGATAAACGTTCTTAGTTGTACAATCATACGTACAAATAGCACTTAATTCTACGAAAAGACTCAAACCTTTGACGAATTAAATTAAGGAATGTGTTACATTGCAGAATAAACTACTTCCCCAGTTTGGCAAAGAAGAAACTGGAGAACCAAACTGGGGAAGTGGTTTGGCTTGTAATGTAACACATTCCTTAATTTAATTCGTCAAAGTTACGAAGGTCATGCATTATCCAAATTTTATAGTATGTTAAGACATAGTACTTTCTGACCTAGTTGGAGCTCTTGTGAATTTTTATAATTGAAATAACTTTTTCAAAAGTATAAAATTTCAAAAATATTTTTTACCAGTAATAGATGCGCCCAGTTGAGATCTATCCAAATAGTCACTTTTTATGACCAAATTCCAAAAACCTTAACTTCTAGATTTTTTTGTGACTACTGCACAAACGTGTCATATTATTTACTCTATGTAAACAACAAGGGATAGTTCACACCTCAATTTCCCCCTCTTGAACTTCTCTTTCGTCAAATTGCTTGGTTTCAAAATCTGCAATAGACGATACGTAGGGAGTACTATCTAAATAATACTGTATTTTGCGCCGTAAGTGAGACGCCCAAATGTACAGATTTAGATTTTATTTTTCAATTTTGTCTCAATTACAATGTTTACAATACTTGATGATGATTTTTTTTGTGAATGAGATGTGTGCAATGGCAAGGTCTTGGCGAGAGCTGTCTGTCTCTGTGGTATTGTACTGGGTAGGTGTCTCCAGACCACTCATTCAAGAGTTCTTGTTATGTGACGATGTCCAGAAAAGTCCAGAAAAAATTGAAAAGTGTCTCAAGTACACCGCTGTCTCACTTACAATACTGCGCAAAATACGGTAGAGGTGATCCCATTATTGTTGTAGAATTGATAATAACCACTTGTCACAGTCGTGAGGGCATTGGTCTGGCCGTTGATCACATCATCAAAGCTGTACATATTCCGTACGAATTATACATTCACCTGCTCTGGTATCGTTCTTAATAGAAACCTTGGGTTAGACTTAGGGTTACAATTTTCGACAGATTTTGTCATTGGGTTATACTTAAGGTTATGTTGACCAAATGTAAAAATACCGATACCATTAGCATTTTAACAAAGTCACATGTTTTATCAACACACGCTTTTGCTTGCTATCAGTAAAACGCAATGCAGTGTAACATAATAAAAATGAAGAACACTTGATATTATTCATTGACCCACAAAACTGATCACTCTTTCTATCTTTCCATTCAACCAATAAAAAATCCCAAATGTAAAGAATAAAATAAATAGCTTTTAGATGTTCATTCATTGGGTGATTGAATATTATTTATTTGATGATTAATTGGAATAAATACTCATAGGCATAGGGCATAGGTAACAGCAAAAATGAAAATATGTGATTTCACATACAACACTCATATGACAAAGTAAGTTTATCATCAAACCACCCAATAAAAATTGTTCCCACATAAACATATATGTTTAGGGTCCATGTTTGACGCCTTCCAAACCCATGGCAGGCCTTGGTTTAGAAGCCAACAAGAAAAAACCCATGGTTGAGGGTTGATGAGCCTGGCCATACTGCTTGGTGCCGTAGACGTTTCTGGCAGTGTAAAATCATGTAACAAAGTATGTTAATGATTAAACCACCCAATAAAACTTGTTCCCACACAAACATATTTGTTTATGGCCCATGTTCAAGGCCTTTCAAAAAGGGTGCAGGCCTTGGGAAACAAGCCAACAACCAA